>JAVXUM010000037.1:25030549-25057224 GCA_035590655.1 Pouteria glomerata
TTTTATTATAAAGTAGTTGCTTTTTTTATTTTTTATTTTTTCAATTTTTGGGTCAAATTTTGATGTCAATGGAATGTATTTATTAGCCTTTCAGAAGTCCAAAATATGAATTTAAAAAAAAAGGACCTAGGCTTAAAACATTTATTTTATAGCCGGGATTCGAATCTAGTTTGAAAATAATGTCAATGGGTAAAACGGTCATTTTACAATCCAATGGAGTAATTGAGTAAAATTTTTTATTATAAAAGAGTTGTTTTTTCTTATTTTTTATTTTTTCACTTTTTGGGTCAAATTTTGATGTCAATGGAATGGCTATTCCATCACTTAAAGTGTGGAATGTATTTTCCCACTTAATGTGGGAATGATTATTTCCATGAAATAGCATTCTAACTTAACTTTTTAATACCAAACATGAGAATAAGCTAAAGTGGGAATGAATTCCATTCCATTCTATTCAATTCCCACATACCAAACATAGCCTAAGAGTGTTAGCTAAATCAATTGTATGTCTTTCCAACTAGGGATGTGCATTAACTAGAATCATGAGATCAAATGCCTTTGCTATTTTGTGATGACAAAATTCTACATTCCTAATTTTAAGTAGGGCTGTAAATGAACTGGGCCCGACACTGTTGAACTCACCTCATTAATGAAATGAGCCATATTGTTTTTGTTCAAGCTCGCCTTGTTGAGCAAATTGTGTGTTAAGCCTGAGATGTTCAGATCAAGTCTTCATTGGGAAAAAAATTTCATCACAATCAAGTAAATTTTCTTAAGTAACAAAAAATAATATTAAGTTATTGTAATTTTATATGTTATATATGTATTTCTAATGTAATTACTAACATAAGAATATTATATATGTGGAATTTCTAAGTTATATAGACATAACGTATAAAATTTAAAATATTATTGTGAGATATAGTAGTTCAAATTGTAATTACTACTATAGAAATGGTTCAGCTAAAAATTCAACTTTAACGTAATTTTTAGAATGAGAAAAACACTGTATTGTTATGTATATATAAATATTTAGTTAATATATTTTAGATGTATATTGTTTTACTACATCATAAATATTAACAAGCTCGAGCGCTCAACGAGTTGATCCAGACGCTGTTCGCACTTGACTCACTCTGATGCAGCCCGAGTCTGTTATTTACTGATAACAGTCTAGAAAAACTGAAATCTTTGAATTCGTAAGGGAGAGGGATGAATGTGAGAGGGTAAGAGTGGTGGAATAAGGTTTAGGAGGAGTCCACCTCATTGGACAAATCTGCGAAATCAATTCTGTATCAAACTAGGAAGGGATTTCCGTTGAGTTGCTGGAATGCATACCAGAATGAACTTTATTTTCCTGCTTCAAATGCTTACAAAGATTGCTTATTTATAGGCTGCCTACAACTCTAGTATATTCATTGGACCGACTGTTGGACTGGCATTTTCATGGCACTTGAACATTCAGAATATTTGATGTATTGGACAGAGTGTTGGACTGACATTTTAATGACTCGTTGATTGACCCTTTGAAATGCAATTAAAATCTACAAAACCAAGATTGACTTCATCAACTGTCATCGCCACTTGTTTTAGTTGTTTAGCTCTTCATAGGTTGATTCTTCGCAATCGAGGGAGTTTGAATTTCATTTCCCCCTAGTGAAAAAATAGGAGGCTGCCCAAGTTTAAGCATGCTATCTTCAACGCCCCGCCACCACATATGAGCTTGACCTTTCAATTTCATCTTTGCAAATCAAACTTTATGATCTTTGAATATTCCATATCAATCAAAATAATCTCCCATAGCTCTAATCCAATCGCCAAATGTACGAGGATCAAGCTTTCCAATAAAATCTGGAACATCGGTCCTTACCTTCTTGGTGATATCATCATTGGGAAATCCATAATTTTCGTGCTGCCCAAAAGGTTCTGTAAACATCACGAAATAGGGTCTGTTGACACGATGGTTTCTGTTAATTGGGGCTAGTCTGGGTACTGCTCTTCTGGGATATACAAGCACTACTTTCAACTTCTTCATGAGCTGCATGTTCTTCATTTCCTTCTGCAGTTGGATTAACAGTTATTTCGTGCCATATTTCTATATCAGTGACTCTATTGGAGACACAGTGCAGCTTCTGGGCAATATGCTCCAGCAAACCATCCCTTGGGCTATCAGTGAGGCTCCACAATACTACCACTTTGGGTTGCCATTGAAACTACAGACTTAAAAAAAATGGCCTGCTCTGATACCAAATGGCGCAGCTCAAGTCTGTTATTTAATCAAAATAGTTTAGAAAAACTGAAATCTTGAATCTCTAAAGGAGAGGGATGGATGTGAGAGGGTAAGAGTAATGGACTGAAGGTTTAGGAGGAGTCCACCTCCTTGGATAAATCTGAGAAATTAAATATGTACTAGATGAGGAAGAGATTTCCTTCAAGTTGCTGGAATAACATACCAGAATGAACTTTATTTTCCTGCTTCACATGCTTAAGCTGCCTACAACTCTAGAACTATCAGAATATTCAATGCATTGGACTGACATTTTAATGCCTCTTGAACCTTCAGAACATTCAATGCACTAGACTGACTTTTTGAAATGCAACTGAAATTTACAAAACCACGATTGACTCCATTTATTCTAGAAAATTGCAGCCCTTTCTCTTGATTATTTCAGATTTATCATATGCATCAGGCTTATTTATTAAATAAGTCCATTCGTTAATGGCTTGGTTCATTATAGTTCTAATTTTAAGTAAATATTCTAGCACTGTGAACACCAAGACTTATTTATAGAGATATCTATTTGAAGTCATCAACTATAAACTCATGAATCTAGAATAAAAATGCTAGGATTGATTAAAAAAGTACTGTCCATAAGATATTGGACATGATAAAAGGAATTTATTGAGTTTTGAAAAATGAAAGATACATGCAATTATGTAAATATATAGTTTAGTAAAAAAGGCATGCCTAGAGCCTACTACAAGGTGCACAATTGCTTTTATGCGAGCTTGATTGATGGCACCTTGCCTGGAAAAGTAGTGGATGCTGGATTCAGTTCAGTGGAAGAGAGAAAGAGAAGGGGGGACGGCTGAAGTTCCTGAATTTAAATCTTATCCGTTCGTTTATTGCAACGTAGTTCTAACCATCCAATTTGAAAACATAATTTTTTATTTTTTAAAGGGTAAATCAGTAATTACATGCTATCACAACCCAAATCCCCTGTTCCAAAATCAAACCTTAGCTTCCACAGCAAGCAAAATCGCCAGCAATTGATGAGGACAAACCCTCTTAGGAGTCAAAAAACCAAGAACACACCCTCCTAGCTACTTCTACCTCCATGGATGACAAGTTTGAGAACTTGGAAGTTCTTCAACACCAATATTTTTTTGGGTTTCAATTTTATTTTGTAATTTTTTCTTCATGAAGAATCTTGTTGGGGCTTACGAATCAAAAGTTTCGAAGGAGCAGCAATCGGAGCACCTTAAGCTTGTAGTGATGGGTAAGGTTGAAGATGATATGCAAGGCTGGTCGAGAACAAGGGAATGGAAAAAATTGCACATTAACGTACTTCAGATCATAAATCTCCTCATCATTTGAAATCCTGGAAAATCAAATTTGATTTTCTAGAAAAGCTGATGAAAATATGAATAGTTCTTGAACATAGATGTGGCTTCAATGGTCATTAACAACTAGAGAAAGACATGGCTTTGGTGGTGCTCAACAATAGCTGCCCTTGGTGAGGGAAGAGGGGGTTTGCTGTCAAAGCTAGGGTTTGATCTTGGAACAGAGCCTGTTGTCTGGGTTTGGGTTTGGGTTTGTGATGGAATGTAATTGCTAATTTATCTTTTTTGGTACTTTAATCCAAAGCTAGCAATAACATGTGCCTAGGGCACTCTAAACAAAATTAGTATTAAGTTTCTTATACAGTTGAAACTTTAAACAAAAAGTTCAAATAAAAAAAAAACTATGATAATCCATGGGTTTTAATTTTTTTTCCAAGACTTTAGACCCTAGTAGCTATTACATGTGTTTTGGTCTCTTTCTCCAGTTAATTTTTGATAAGCACCATAAAAGAAAACATAAATTATGGTACTTTAATTTGGAAGGTTCAACTTCCTATAAATCATGATTGGGTAGAATTTAAGTTGGTAGTTTTGATTTGTGTATAATTTCCATCCTTGAAATATAGTGAAATTTAAAATGCCCAAGCTATTTTATAAGATAGATGATCGTGGGGTCAACTAAAATAAGAATTAAGTAGGAAGTTAAGAATACAAAAATGATCTCAATCATTTAATTAAAAAAAAAATAATTCTTAGCCGTTGTATCTTAGTTTATGAGAGAGACATCTTCAAAAACTGTCCTCTTTGCTCTATAGATGTTTTTAAAAAGTTCCGTTATTTGTAGCTCTACTTTTTCTTCACATAACCCAGTTAATTCATGTATCATATGTTTTCTCTAAGCTACCTAATAATTTCTCCACGCAACCCACAAGTTGCACCTAAAGTTTCAAAAGTTTCCACAAATTATTAAATTTTTTCAACAGCTGATTGTTGAAATTGTTTGGGTTTTTTCAGTAAGTACCTGCTAAAAGTTTTTAATTTATTCAGTAATTAGTTGCTGAAATGTTTCGTTTATTTGTTGAAAATTTGTTTTAGCGAGTGATTGTTGAATTTATTTGATTTTTTCAGTAAGTGGTTGTCGATATTGTTTGATGTTTTCAACAAGTTCCTGTTGAAATTTTGTGTAGGGTTTTTTAGAGTGTGGGTTGTATGTAGTAAATATGGAAGGTAAGGAGGTCATTTTGCATTAGGTCATTTTTATACTAAGATGGGAAAAATTTAATTGGGATGCGAGAGAAAAAATAGAGCTACAAATAGCGGCACCCTTTTTAAATTGAATGGTCAGATCTACTTTGCAATAAACGAACGGATGAGATTTAAATTCAGGGTACTTGGGTGGGGGTGGGGCAAACATCAGTATATAAATATATATGTGGGACACCCATAATAAGAAGTTAAGATTTCTTTTGGTCCCCATTTGCCCCTCATGTGGGTCCAACCCTTCCTGGCATGGAATGAGGCGATTCAATTGAGCGATTGAGCATTGACGAGCTTGGGGCGGCCTTTTTGAGGCCTAGCACGCCTTTAACAATTGTAAGGAGAGTTGGCCCTAAGACTTCCAATTCATGAGATATTGCCTTGGTGTTGGTTACTTTCGGGTTAATATGTCAACTATTTTGTGGTTATTTTGCTCCGTGGGCATTCTTTGAAATATATACATATGTATTATATTTTTTATGCTTGTGTATGGAAGTTTTTGAGTAATGTTGATCTCCTTGGATATTCTTTATTACCACTTACATCTATGATGATTTCATATTTGTAATTACTTGTTGGGATTAGGGTGTAAAATGACTAGGTTTTCCCTTCTTGTAACCAAATTCATCTGCTGCACAAAGGTAATATGGCCATTAAAATATTTCAATTGGTTTAAATGGTAAACCAAAGTTCAAGTCAACATAATACCTGGAGAAGGTCAGGCTTTACTTATAGATACTCATGCGAAGTAGACTCTTCCCAAGCATGGAAAGGTCCAATGTCCACCGTGAATGTGTAGAATTAACTTCAATTTGATGGGTGCCATTTTGGCTATCTTGGGTCGTTCTCCATACCATTTGACAGGGTGGTGTAGATTTTCCAAGGAGAACGATTTTAGAGGTCTTTTTGATGGTATAAAATTGTTTGTTTATTCTACCAAGTTTGTGGAAAATTTTGATTTTGTTTTTATAAAATTGTTTGTTTATTCTACCAAGTTTGTGGAAAATTTTGATTTTGTTTTCTTTTTCATTGCCGCCAGATTTTCAAAATTTTCCAGGTTTTGTATAAAATTTGCACAGCAGTTTTCAACTTCTAAATTGACAATTTAATTTTCGCTCCACCATTTAAATAACTATTTTTTCCTTTTTCAGGATTTCACGTTGGTATTGCCTATATTTTGTTCTGTACGTGTTACTGGGCGTTTATTTTGTCACTAACTTGATACTTGCGGTTGTATATGACAGCTTCAAAGGTCAGGTAGAGATCTTTCAGCTTTTACGCTGTTCTTTTATTTATGAATTGTAAAATATGCTACCGCTAGCCTTCATCCTTTTATTTTTCTTGTTTGTTGATAGTTGTTAATTTAATGTGGTTGGATGAGCTTGTTCTATTTGATTAACTTTATAGTCTCAATATAGTATTGGATGCACATCTCACATCTCTCTGTCATAGCTTGCAAAACAAGTGGCTGAAAAGGATCGTGTGCGGCAAAGGATATTAAAAAAAGCCTTCAATCTCATTGATAAAGACGTAAGTAAAATTCTCAAATCTATCTTTTCGAATTTTTTTTTTCTAGTTTTTCTTCAATCTCTTTGTCTCTTTCATAAAGGTGAGATTGCAGTGGTATATCACCTTTTCATTCTTCATGTTTTGTGCTTGTTCATTTTTCCATATAAACTAATTACATTTTGCTCCACATTAAGAATACCTTCACTTATTACACGGCACAATGTCGAAGGGACTTTCTTCATCACGAGATACGCTTTTCACATCAGGAGAAGATCTCCTTGATCCTGCATACAAAACTTTGCAAGTTATCATTAAAGATCCTGATTATTAAGTGTCTAAGAAGTTTGCAATTTATCATTAAAGATCATGATTAGCGTCTGGGAAGTTTCCTTTATAGCTATGAAATTGTTGAAGTCAATTTATTTTTGATAATTAAAAACTATATTATGAAAAACATAAATGCATCAAAGGGATGCCACCCTGTTGCAGACTTAAAAAGAATCCACCTCTTAAGCCTCCATGTACTCAATTAAAAAAAAAAAGGCTAAAAGGGAAGGCTACCCTTTTTGCAAATGACTTCAAAAGAAACCACCACTTAAGTCTCCTTTTGCTCAATAAAATGTAAAAATGCTATCAAAGTTTGGCTCTATACCCCCAATAACCATCTATATAAACTAGATAAAAGAATGCTTTTCAATCTATTCATCGGAATTCCTAGAGATGATCATTTATTTCCCCCAAATGGGCCAACTATGCAAAAAGGAACAATTTTCAATGTTTTCTCAAGCTTCAAAAACTTATTTTGCCCCCTAGAAAAAACCCATTGCATCCCAAACATAGATAGAACTAAATCTCCGATTTTCTTTGGCAAAGGACTATGAATAAAAAGATCATTGATAAATAGCTGCATAGTGGGTCATAAGCCTTGTTTACACGAGAAAGACATGATAGGTTAGGAATGTGAACAGGTCGGGTATCGTTTTCCCCATCCTCATCTCCGTTTACATTTAAAAAATCTGTCCCCATCCCCGTTAGGGTTAGAAGAATTGTCTCCACTCCCATCTCCATCTCCGCTTATTCGTGGGTTCCCCATCCCTCTCCCTACTCCCCATTTAAAAATAAAAATTATATATTAAATCAAAATAATATTACAAAATATTTATTAAAAATAAAAATTATATATATATTAAATCAAATATGTTATATAATATTATTAAAAATAAAGATTATACATATTTAGATTAAATAACATTATTTATTGACATAAATTATTATAAAAATATAATTAATATATAGGCAGGTATATAAACTTGTATGGGACAGAGTGGGGACTACCATCTCCGTCCTTGTGTGGGGATTATATTCCCCATCCTTGCTTTCGTTGACACTAAGAACATCTTCATACCCGCTTTGAGCAGGGCAGGTAAATGGGTACCTATCAGGGATGGGAATTTTTGACATTCCTTTGGTAGGTGGCTCCTTTTGTTTATTTTGGTTGATATGGAAAGAGAGAAATAGAAGAACCTTTGAAGGGATTGAAATGCATATACTGTAACAGCTCGGGACCAACACCGGTTGAAGATATTGTCTGCTTTGGGCCCACCGGACACACACAACATCCCGGCCCCTCACGGTTTTGTTCTTGGCGAGGGTTACCCCAGTGCCTCCTAAAAGGCCTCCTCAAGGGAGAGGCTTCCACACCCTTCTTATAAGGTGTGCTTCCTTCTAATCCCCAACCGATGTGAAATCTCACAATCTACCCCCCCTTGGAGGCCCAGCGTCCCCGCTGGCATACCGATCCGGCACCAGCTCTGATACCATTTGTAATAGTCCGGACCGCTCGCTTGCAATATTGTCCGCTTTGGCCCCCTTGGTCCACTGTCCGGACCCTCACAGTTTTAAAACGCGTCACAAGGGAGAGGTATTCACACCCTTATACGGTGTGCTTCGTTCCCCCTCTCCAACCGATTTGAGATCTCACAATCTACCCCCCTTTAGGGCCCAGCGTCCTCGCTGGCACACTGACCCGAGACCGGCTCTAATATCACTGTAATAGCCCGGGACCACCACCGCTAGTACGATATTGTCCGCTTCTGGGATCCACGCTCATGTGGGCGCACACAACATCCCGGCCTCTCACGGTTTTGTTCTTGGCGAGGGTTACCCAGTGTCCCCCTAGAAGGTCTCCTCAAGGGAGAGGTTTTCACACTCTTCTTATAAGGTGTACTTCATTCTCCTCTCCAACCGATGTGGAATCTCACAATCCATCCCCCTTGGAGGCCCAGCGTTCCCGCTGGCACACCGATCCGGCACCGACTCTGATACCATTTGTAACAGTCCGGACCGCTCGCTTGCAATATTGTCCGCTTTAGCCCTCTCGATCCATCGACCGGTCCCTCATGGTTTTAAAACGCGTCACAAAGGAGAGGTATCCACACTCTTATACGGCGTGCTTCGTTCCCCTTTCCAACCAATGTGAGATCTCACATATACACAAATTAAAAAGTTTACTTTTGTTGGGTGATGGGGGTTATAGGACCAGATTTGAATTATTTTTTGACTTTTGTAGAGAGCATGGGGGCTTAGTTCTGTTAGAGTTGAACTTTTGATTTGCATTTTCTTAATGCCTTGTATTCAATGAAATTCAATTATCTATAAAATAAAAAAAGATCATTGATAGATTTTACTATTTTTTTTGCATAGACAACACTGGTTAACAATAATTTTATTTTTAGCAATAAGACTGTCAGTGGTAAGAATTTTGTCATTAATCAATTTTAGTTTGCTTGTTTTTGCTCCACTTGCAAGTTGAGGTCGCACGTGTTAGGGAGTATTGAAATAGCGTAATTTACATTATTGGTCCCATTTCCTTACTATTTACGCTTTTGTGACTTGTGACTAACAATTTGTATGAATCACATGTTACTTTCTACACATCATTTCAAAAGAAGTTCTACCATAACATTTTTCTAATTTGAAGGAATTTTCATGTAAATAAAATTTTCATATAAATAACCTAAAATGTTTGTATAATCTAGTAGCTTGTCCCAAGCCCCTAGGTAAAGAATGAGGGCTACGTAAGCTAGTTGACAACTAGTGTAAAACTTTGTCAGAACCCTTATGAACATGGATCAAAATATATGTCGAGTAAAGGCAAAGAGCGTTCCCCTTAGAAAAAAAGGTAGCATGACGTGTGTTATTTGCAAATGATGCAGTTTTAGTTAGATTAAACTAGAGGTGAAGTAAATACTTAGCTAAAATTATAGAGAGAAGTGTTAAAATCACGAAAAATTTAGGATAAGTAGGACTAAAATTGAATATAAGAGATGTCATTAAGTCACTAAGATTGAGTTTGGAAAGAAAAGAAGCTAGTTTTTTTGTAGATAGCTGCTAACTAGATGCTATAAAGTTAGTTTTTCTTTTTTTTTTTTTCGTTTGGGAAGGAAAAAAAGTTAACTTTTTAGTAGTTAGTTTTTTAACTTTTTGTTAATTTGACATTTTTTTCCCTTCAAGATTTAAAAGAAATTTAAAATATAAAAAGGTAAATTTGGTCATTTTAAAAAAAGCCAAAAAAGCTAAAATTTAATAGCTACCAGTTTTTTTTTTGGGCCAAATAGACACTATGTCCTCAAAAGTTTAAATTGTTAGGCAATGGGTCTAACAATATATAACAAGCTAACTTAAAACTTCCACTCATGTGTAATCCTGTTTTATAGGTGAGCAAATCAAGTTGAATAGGTGAACTAATCTAAATAGAAGACCATACACAAGAATTACAGGTAACAGTATTTGAACACAGGACAAAACAGAGATTTGATATTATGTTAAATCACCAATTGTCCTTAAAAACTTAAGCTTTTAATCTATGGGCCTAGCAATATATTTCAAACTAACTAAACAAATGAAAATTTAGAAGTAATGAAAATAAAAATAGCGGAAAGTTAACAATGAAGGTCAAGAAATTATTAAGTGTGGACAATTTCGATATTTATCTAAAGTGTCTAGGGAGACGCATTTGATCTTTATCTAAACTGGCAGGTCATTGAGCAAATCCCACGTTAGCCCCAAGACGCTAGTTTCTAACTAGAAAAATAAATGCTCGAGTGGGTAGAAATAATAAATAAAACATGGCACGATATGGTTTAATAGAGGAAATGTCAATTAACACGTGGAATGGAGAATAAAAGATTATGTGGCCGACTCCATTTGGTTAGGAAAAGGCTAAGTTGAGTCCTGCTCATTTGCCTCATAACTTATCTAAAACTTTGTTCTCAAATTATTTTGAATTTTAGTAAATTTATCATGTATGAGTTGTTGAATCTACTTGTTTATTTTAAAGTTGTCAAAGAAACAGAGAATGAATAGAAGAGCTTGACTCCTTTAGGGTGTCACGGTCTTTGTTTATAGACATCAACTTATATGTATTAGGAAAGAGAAATTGTATCTCCTATTCTAGGAAAGAGAATAAATCTATAGAACATTCCTATATTTACAATATTTATATTTTTTGACAAAAGTAATCTACTTTAATAAATGAAAATATTTAAATTTATAATAAGAAAACTTTTACCATTTATATTATTAATTTTGAATTTTTTTAGTACTTCTACCAAATCAAAGAATAATATATTATTGTTTCAATAATAATTTTGACCAATTGAATTATTTTGGTAATTAAGTTTGTTTAGGTAATGAGTCTTGTTATAGATTTTGAGTTCCTTTCGAAAATTTTAAGTGTGTATATGTATAAAATTCTTCCCAAATTTGGAGGGGGAATAACCATGGAAAAGGCAAGTTGCTTGTGAAGACGTGCAACATGCACTAACATTTTATAGCATTTTTCTTTAGAATACTTTAACAAGCACCAAATGCAAAAAAGTGAACAAAGTGCAAATACAAGACTCGGTTTTGAATCTCATATGAACTTTACTCACTATAGATCAGCAAGGTGGTTCAAATAAGTGAATGACTCTAGGATTTCTTCCGTAGAACAACTAATACCGATGCCTATAAACAGCTCTATATTTTGAGACATCAGCTGAAATTTCGCGGAATTTCTAGATGTTGGATATATTAAATACCCTTAAATCTCTAGCATGAACTGGCTTGTGAGGTTGAAGGGTGTCATGCTCCTTTTATGCATGAATGTAAACAAGTTTTATCATTTGACTAGTCCATTATCTTTTTGCTTGGAATAAAATGATTTTTAATTTTTTTAATTAGAATCACTATGATAGTTAGCTTACATTTGTCATTTCTATTGCCTCCCTGCTGCCTCCTTCTCTTTATTTCATGGTGTGGGTGCTTGTGTGTTTCAATAGTAGAGATGGTATCGCCTTTTTTTTTTTTGTTTGGGGATGACATAAAGTGTTCTTCTTTGCATGACAGTATCGTGGATATCTCGACAAAAATCAATGTATACAGTTGTTTGAAGAGCTCAATAATTACAGGTGTTGCTTTATTTCTTCGCAGTAGAAATTGTCCTCATCTTTATTTATATCATTAGTATTGTTAAAAGTGCTAATCAGATAAGGCGCCAAGACCCCTTATTGCGAAAGGTGTAAAGTGCTCACCGGAGTAGGGCATGCACTTTTAGAGAGAGAGAGAGAGAGAGAGAGAGAGAGAGAGAATCAAAACATTCTAAAAGTCATGTAATATAGAGTTCTATATGCATCACTGTTATTATTATTATTTTTTAAAACCTACATGACATTTCCCGGTCAAGTAAACACAACAATGAAAAAAAAAAAGTAATATTATTGATCACGCAATAGTTACTATTCTTTGCAAATGATGTAAGTTCAAAGCAAAAATATAATGTTATCTATTTAAACTAATAAAAAAAATTCTAAGATGCTTATCCTTTGCAAAAGATGCAAGTTCAAAACAAAAATGCGATCTTATCTATTCAAACTAATAAAAAATTCTAAGATGTTCTAATTTTCATCCACGTCTATCGCATCGTCATCTATGTATTATCACAACCCTAATTAGCTTTGTAGCCATCATAGCAAAAACATAATCTTATCTATTTAAACTAATAACAAAAAATAAAAAATAAAAAAATTCTAAAATGTTTTGATATTCATCCACATCCATTATGTCGCTGTTGTCAACATAGTCACGCCCATCCTCTCATCACATCCGGCACTAGACGTGTGGCTTGATATTTTTTGCTTTACATCTCTTTTCATATTTGTTAGAAATAAAGAAATAGATATATTTTAGTCCTTAATTTGTTTGTTGATTTATGCTTTCCTTATTTACATAATGTTTAAATAGCTTAATATATATTATCCTATTCCTAACAGCTTAAGCTTTTGGAACAATGCGACTTAATATCGTAGCAGAACCAGAACTCTGGTTCTAGAAGGGCCTGGGTTCAAGTTTCGTTATCAATATTTGTTCCAGTTTGTTCTTGTGTGCTCTAATTAATTTGTGATGGTGTACCTTATTTGCTTTACTTTGTTTGTCTCTACTCCATGCATGATTTGAGGTTACATGTGAGGGGGAGTGTTGAAATAGCTTGATATAAGCTTTTGGGACAAACACATATGATTGTAATTGTTAGGTTTTATTTTAGTGTTGGAAAATTCCTTGATCGGGTAGGGGAATTGTTATTCCTTAAGCAAATGGTATTTTTATTCATTGACTAATAAGGAGTTTGGTTCCTAGACTAAATAAGAATTTATTTAAATTGTATTAGGAATATTTAGAGACTGGGTTCAAATAATTTGGAGATTGATTTATCGAGGTATAAGTTAAAGAGCGTGGAGTATAAGAATTACTAGCAAGAAATTGGAGTATGCATATGTATATCAACTTGGCTTAACGGAGTCATTGAATGAAATTGAAGTCGTCAAGTGGGCCACGAGCATTCAATGTAATTGAATCAAATTAGGAAGCATGTAGCCAAGACCACTTCAATGTGATTCGGAAAGGAACAACTTGTGATTGACGTGGGACATATTAATTGAGTAAAGCAATCTAACTTTAGAAAGCAGAAAGCAGAAATAGAAAAATTGATTCTCTTTCACAAACTAGCTAGAGTGCATTGGACCTTGCTAGAAAACCAGTGAGCAAATGTTTTGTCTATAATTTGTTATTAATCTCGCCCTAGCGAGTGAAAAGTTTCCAAAAATAACATTTCCTATTTTGGATGCCTGTTCGGATTTGGATTGCCTTTCTTATTTAAAGGGATGTTAGTTTTTGGTAGTTAGGGTTCTTAATACAGTCACATGAACCTAAAGAAAAATCATACGGACTAGAATCTCTTCTATGATACCATGTCCAGAAAACAAAGAATGAATGAAAGGCTTGGCACCCTTATAATTGTCTCTCCATATATTTATACTTGTAGAATACCTGTACAAACTAGGAAATGATTATAGTTTATCACAATCCTATACTAAGAAAGTGAAAAATAATCAAGAGACAGCCTGGTTTTTTATATTTACAATTTCCCTTATCTCTAACAAAGACCGTGGGGGGTGATGATGAAGTTGAATGGGTTCTCTCAAAGACCCCTTTGAGGTGAAATAGTATTATGAATTCCTAATTGGTTGAAGAGAGGCTGAATTGGGAGAAGATTTGGAGAGCACGCATGACACCTAAAGTGGTGTCTTTTTTTTTTTTTTTTTGGTTTATGACTTGAGGGAGAATCCTAACAATTGTAATGTACAGTTGAGAGGGCATTTGTTACTTAATTGGTGTTGTGTGTGTAAAGGACACTAGGAATCCATAGACCATATTTTTATTCATTGCTAGCGGACGAAGGAATTGTGGGATCTTCTCTTATCCAGTTTTGGTATATGTGCGTATTTCCAACTAATATAAAGTGAATGTTTAGCTGCTGGTGAGAGATGCCTTGTGAGCTGTTTGATGCTATGTTAAGTAACCCAAAAACAGATAAAAGGAGAGTCCTCAACCTTAAAACTTAGGTGTTAAGGTGAGGAAGTTCATCTCTAACATGGGAGAGAACTTTTCTCATGTGTCGATGTGGGATAACTTTTAACAGTCTCCTCATGTTGGCCTGCATGGACGTAGACTAACTATGATGAGGTCTAGTTGAAAACTTGCTCTGATACTATGTCAAATAACGAGAATTGAATGGAATTACTTGACATCCTTTGGCAGTCTAAGCATGTATTTATATACAGTGAACGAGTTACAAATTAAGAAACAACAATGAAATCAAATCACCTAAACTGTCCTATTCTATATTTACAATATTCACAATATTCTCTAACTGCCTTTATAAACATGAAGCCTGACTCAAAAATGCTGACTTTTTGTTGTAATTGTCGACATGTACATGATGAATTTCTCAAATGAATTTTATGATTCTCATTTGATATTTGGCCTTTTGTCCTTGATGTTGAATCCTTTCCTGATTAAACTTCTTGTTTCAAATACATCTTTTTGTGTTGGTTCTCTACTTTGTGAACTGATTTGTTTAGTACTGAACCGTAGCTATCTTTTCTTATTTATTTAGGACATTGCCAAAAATATCAAGGGAAGATTTTGAATTAATATTTGATGAACTGGATGACAGTCATGACTTCAAGGTATTTCTTTCCTTCTATAAGCTGTTGGTTGCAATGAATTTTTTCTCGTCTTTTGCAGTGTCCTCAATCCATCCTGATTTCAAGGTATAAAGGAATTTTTGAAATAGAAATTTCTTGTCATCCTTTAGGTGGACATATACCTGTTTGAAAATTCATTTAGCCAGTCAAAAAAAAAAAAAAAAACTGATTTTGACTCTAAAATAATTGTTTGTAGATTAATGTAGATGAATTTTATGACCTTTGCAATGCCATCGCCCTGCGATTTCCAAAGGAGGATACAGTAAGTTGACTCCATCTAAACCTCAAACCTAATTATTACATTGTACAATTTTATTATTATTATTTTGAATAGCATTTACGTTCCATCTTTGACATCTTGCTTTTTATTTTACAGTCATCATGCTTTGAAAAAATTCCAAGGGTCTACAATTCACGCTTGTCTAAGGCGCTGAAAGCCTTTGTTCGTAGCCCCAAGTTTGGATCCACTGTGGTCTTTGTTCTTGTATTGAATCTAGTTGCTGTTATAATTGAAACAACGGTAGGTGTCCGATTAATAGAATGAGAGATTTTAAACTATAATTTAATAAACATTTTAGTTACATTTAGAACAGTTGACCTCTATTATTTCAAGCCAACCTACTTAGTTATTAGACAATAATAGTGCATGTTGAGTTCATACATATATTTTCATGTCCTCGAATTTAATTTTAGGTGCAATTGTATTGTATTGTAATAAGTGATGAAGCTTGTGTGTTGTTTGTCTAAGATAATTTACTTTTGAATTGTCAATTGTTTAAATGAGCTTAAAATGTTCAAAGTTGGCGGTAAGCTTTTTTTTTTTTCCTTTTTTCTTTTGTGTGTGTGTGTGTGTGTGTGTGTGAAATCACGGAAAGAAAGAGAACTAGATGAAAAATATAATACAATATGCAAAGACTTAGAATAGGTCAATCAGAAAATGTCTTCAGCGGTTGGTGCATGGGGATCTTAAAAATAAATGACTATGAACATAAATATTGGTTTCTAAAATCACATTTCAATTAGCCACATATTTTGTTCCTTGACAAAAATGTTGGGGAGAGTCCATGCTTGTATGCGGGAAACTCCCTAGCCCACCCCTCATGGATATCTTAATATTGTATCTAGTATGGCGCGTAATAGACAAAGTCTGGTCAAAGCAATTTTGACTGCCTTAGACTATTTGAGATAAGTTTTCCCATTCAACTTTAAGTTAATGAAATGATGAGGCCAGTTGGTGGAACTAGTTGACTTTGATTCCATGGGAACACTGGTGACAGTGCTTTATTTAGAAGTCATAAATGAATATAAGGGTTAGCACGAATGATTTGTGTGATTACAGGGTTGGTTTCTCTTCCTTGTGGTAAATTAACTCATCTACATGCAATTGGGTTCTAATACTATTGCCTTAACTTCCTGATCTAATTTACTTCTGCTTTATATCCCTAATTTTGTACCTTTGACACCTGATGCAAATTGAGATTTTGTTACTTAGTTTTTTTTTTTTTTTTAATTATTATTATTACTACTCTGCTTTTAAAGTCGTAACTGTTTGGATTACTTGTAAAGAAGATATCTTCGAAATTTCTGGGTCAATACTAGGGCTCCTTATAGGGTTGTTTGGGCAAAACAAACCCTTCTACATGTAGCTTCTGCAGTTGAGTTGAGTTGATAGTTGATTAATAGGAACTGATGTTGTAAAAAAGTGTCTTTATGTACTATTAATCCAGACTTTGTTGTTTATTCAAATTTTTACTCATCTTGATTTTCTTGTTTTGAGGCGTGCTAATTCTATGTTGATCAAGAACATATATGTTTCCATTAACATAGTGAATCACACCAAAATTTAGTATGATATTCCTAAACAATAAATTATTTTAATTAATTTATTACTAGATCTTCATACATTAAGCTTCTAAGCATTTGCATGCATTTTTCTTTTTCTTTTGAAATTGAACCAAAATTTTGAGCTTTGATTTTAATTTCATTGCAGCTTGATATAGAGAACAATTCTGGTCAGAATTTTTGGCAAAAGGTCGAGTTTGTCTTTGGTAAGGGCTCAACTCTTTGACCTTCTTAGGCGTTTAATCTGCCAGTAATTTGTTTACTTAATGCATCACAGAAATGGCATATGTGAACAATTCAGGGAGCTTTTTGACATATTGATTGCTTGTTCTTCCCTTTGTGCTACATGGCTATGGGAGCCCCAACTTCCATATATGACATTTTCCCTCTTCTGGTTGGGAATACAAGAAATGATTGCTGAACCTATCAGTTTTCTATGCATCAATTATATGTGCATACTGAAATGTTCAATTTCCATATCCAAACTTAGTGGTCCTCATCCTTACATGGAGAAGCTTTGATTTTGATATCCACTAGGAGGGTTGGAAAAATTCCCTCGCATTTTGATGGATAAGTTTGAAATTTGTTATTCAATATTCACCAAAATGGTGATAATGATCTAGTTTTCTGGGTTTGAAATTTATTAGTGCAAAGTAGAAGGATGGATATTTTTACAAGTCTGAATAAGCTCCAGATTCCTTCCTTTGGATTGTATTGTGTATGCATTTATTGGGGTCTTGTCTACTCTGTATTTTGCATTTGATGGTTTTAGTTTTATGGTTGATGTGCATGTATGTATTGACGTATTGAATGTTTGTCTTTCTGTGGGTTGTTTTTTTGGCCTTTTGTGTAAATGTTAATGATCTCGCAATTTGTTCTGCAGGTTGGTTGTATGTTGTGGAAATGGCTCTAAAAATCTATGCATATGGATTTGTAAACTATTGGAGGATCGGTCAAAATCGTTTTGATTTCATTATTACGTGGGTTATAGGTAAGCTTAGACAACTATTTAGTCTCAATATTAGTAAGTGTATTTATTTGTTTATTTTTCATTATTATGTGGGTTATAGGTAAGCTTTGACAACTATTTAGTCTCAATATTAGTAAGTGTATTTATTTGTTTATTTTTCATTTTTATTTCAAATTTTTTTTTAATATCTCGTTTGAGATGTAAAAAACTATTGTTGAACCCGTAAAATGTGTATGGAAAATAATTATATTATCATCATATGCCTTCCTTTTGAGAACCATTTTTCTTTTAACTTGTGGAAATATCAACGGAATCATCCGTCATGTGCCTTACTATATTTTTTCTTGCAACTCTTTGACATGTGTCCAACATGGACACATCATCTTCTTAGTGTAAAATCTAGTGCAACTGGGAATTTATTTGTTTCTTGCCTACTATTTCTCACAGTTATTGCAACTCCACCATACATATCCTTATGTGAGATCAGTTTTAGTTAATAGAATGGATCACACACCTTCGCATGCCAGTGATCTTGTTGTTAAGAAGTCTAACAACTCATAAAGAAGGGGCCTCAACCTCAATCTTTTTTTTTTTTTGGGTGTAATTTTATATGAGATCATTTTTAGTTGTATTGTATTTATCAAATGTATAATTTATATTTTTTCAGTTATTGGAGAAACAGCAACTTTCTTGGACCCCCGTGGGCAGTCTTTTCTTTCAAATGGTGAATGGTAGGGCATTTGAACTTCCAAATCTTGTGCATGTTATGAATCTTACGCATAATCATATTTGTAACTAATGAACAGTATGAATCTTCTGCACATTTACAGTTGTAACAATCTTTTCTTTTAATCTTATCATTTCTATAACATATCCTTGGTTTTTATTTTCTTTGTTAGATGTCATGAAATTGGACAACAGAGATGGATCAAGTTACTAATTCAAATTCACGTATCTTTATTTTTGATAGTGATAATCAAGGTTTCGTGGTGCAATTTTTGCATATTACGCATCTAAAAATTTCACCAGAAAGCATAAGTTGACTTTGCAATTAAGTCACAAGTAGACCTCATTTGATTTGGAATAGGTTTTGGCATGAGGTTGAAGATTCTAGGTAATTTGGAAATCTGATTGAAGTTCAGAGAAATTTTAGGGAAGCAATTGTTCTTTGTGAAACATAAAAAAAGTTGAAATATTATTTAAAAAAAAAAATCAAATGCAGTTAAAATCTTTATGTATAAGAAGTAATAATGCAACGGCATATGGGGACCTTCAATTACACTTCTGAAAGCCTGCTGACAGATGATAGATGGTTATGTGAATCAAAGAATGATCACTAATATCCAAGTATATTGTCTCGTGCTCAAGACTTTCTAGGATGGGTAGTACATGATATAGCTCTCTATGATACCATGCAATTTTTGCAACCCTATGCATCGACAATATGCTTGGGATTAGTTGCTTTGATGGGATCTTTTATCATGGTTTGAGGGGGGGAAATAAAGGAGTTTGCCTATGCCTTGTGAAATGTGAATATTAAGTAAAAATATCATTTTTTTTTTTAATAGGTAAGCGGGGAGGGGGGGAGCCCGGGCTCGAACCCGGGCCGGATGAGACGGGCGGAAGGCTCCAACCACCGGAGCTACGGCCTCGCTCAAGTAAAAATATCATGGCACTTCGAATTTGATAGGAAAAAATTTTTACTAGTTAAAAAAATATATAGCCTGAAACAGTCACGTTAAACGTGGTTAGATTCAGTAAGGTGGTTACACAAGTTGGTTTGCAATGATATGTTGTCTATTATTTGGTTTTCCATTGTCATGCATCTAGTCGTAAAATCTGGTTATTGGTATGCATTGTCATTATTTGAGATGATGCCAAGGGGATATAAGAGTTGAAGTTGTTTCTTCAAAGTAAATTTTAGACCAAAGACTTGGACCCATTGAAGTATTTCTTGAAAATTGAAGTTGCTAGATCCAATCTTGGCAAATTTCAACTCCATTCTTATGCTGCATAAGTGAATACATGATAAGCATTCAGCACGGCAACATGCATGTCCATATGCACATGACTGCTCTTATCCACTGTATACAACTGATGCAGCAGATCTCCTCATATATCTCGATGCACGCACCTGAAATAAAAATATGCAAATAAGTAAAATGATTCATGAGCTGCTTGCACGAGCCTGTTTGATAACTCAAGTTATGCAGTGGAGAATAGCATATGAAATTTCATTGAGTTTTTTTTTTTTTTTCTCTTTTTCCCCCTTTTCTTGTATTGTCTGGAAAATTGTTTGTTTGGTTCTTGCTATTCCTGCCTAGAGTAATTAGCCTATCAATCACTTAATTGCATGATGGGTATATAATTGCTTCTTGTCTGTAGGATCCGTTACCTCCTTCTTGCAAGAATGTTGAGGTTAATTAGGCTCTTGATGCATGTCCAACGTTACCGAGCCTTCGTTGCCACATTCTTGACCCTTATACCAAGTTTAATGCCATACCTGGGGACCATATTTTGCGTCATGTGCATATACTGCTCTCTTGGTGTACAGGTAAAAATTCTCTCTCTCTCTCTCTCTCTCTCTCTCTGCACCTGCTTATGTTGTCTTTGCTTCCGTTATGTTGTCTATGCGTAGTTATACTTAGGTTTTATGTTTCTGACATCTTTTAATTTTGAAACACATGGAGGTCATCTTTACTTACCCAATTCTGATTTTGAATGGTCTAAACTTTTCATGTCATCCTCAGTTCTATTTGTCCTGTTGACCATGCCAAAAGTTGTCCCACATCGGCCTATAAAAAAGGATATTTCCCTCCAGATAAGAGATGAGCTTCTCTCACCTTAACATCTGGATTTTAAGGATGATGCCCCTACTCTTATATATTGTTAGGCTTCTTGACAGGCCATGTACAAGGATTGTAAAATTTGAGGCAATATTTCTTGTAGTCAATGGTCACCTCGGTGCATTTCCACAACTAATGTAGATTTTTTAATATTTTACTCGAGTTACTGATCCAGAGACGTACTTCGTTTTTCTTTCCTGTTTTGTTTGCAGATATTCGGTGGCATAGTCAATGTGGGGAACCCCAACTTGGAAGGAACAGCTCTTTTTGACGATGAGTATCCTATGCCCTTTGGATTTCATATACATGCTTTGGCATGCTTTAGTCAATCCATGTCTTTTATGTTCAACATATATAAGCAAGAAGGATGTCTTTTTGATAGAACCTTAATGATAAGACTACATTAGTACACCTATGTTTCCATGAGCTGGCGCTGTTATTTTATTTGTTCATTACACTTAATAATATGTCATCTCCAGGTTAAATTACAGTTTATGATTTTCTTGACAAAATCAGCTACCTACTATTCCATGCTGTTATGTTATCTCTGTGTTAAATTACAGTTTGTGGCTAAGTTTTCTTGACAAAATCAGATACCTGCTATTCAATTTTAATGACTACCCAAATGGGATGGTGACACTCTTTAATTTACTGGTAATGGGAAACTGGCAAGTATGGATGCAGGTATCACTGATCTGTTACAAATATCTATACCTTCTCTTCACTCACGTTACCTTTCATGACTGAAGATTATATCAACTTGTCTTAACAGTTCATTTACGATGTCATATTTATGATTACCTTTTTAACTGATGACAAACATGCCATTTATTGCTTCTTATATATTCCATATCCTTGTTAGAAAACAATGGTTTTGGTGACTTGTTTAGGCTAGAGCTTACCCGCAGTTGGGCTGTGTAAATGTCTTACAAATAATCGAGCAGTGATGTAAATATCTTCCACATCACCTGTGCAAAACTTGTTTGTTTTAGATGGTCAACAGATATTGCCTACTCTGATCATTTGTATTGAAGGTCATGGAATTTCATAAGAACCATACCTGGTGGTTTTGGTAATCACTAAGGTATGTAACTCACACAATTATGTTATGTTGTACATCTTGGACGTAGAACACTTATAAGTGTGGAATATTTTTATAGCATTTGCTTTTTATAATATAAAAACATTGTTAAATCACCAATTATCCCAAAAACTTAAGTTGTTAGAAAATTGGCTTAACAATATATATCAAGCTATTTGATGCAAGGAATTTCGTGAAACTTGTATGCAGTCCAGAACACACACAGAAAAACGGGAAAAGAGAATATCTCTGAAAATTATTTTATTAATCAAAAGCTCCTCGGAATCCATAGGTTTACAAGGTTTAAATAGAAAAACCCTAAGTAGAAAATAAGAAACTAAATAATGTAAATTATGGAAACTAAATTATTTCCATTATTGGAATATTTTTAACTTGATTCCTAAACTAAATAAAATATTCTAAAATTAATTCTAAATAAAATAAAATTAACAATTAAATATAATTTTTGATGAGTATCCAAAACAAGTAGAAAACTTCATAATGGAATCTTGTTACCATCTTCACATTGCATAACTATTTCAGCACCTCTCATTACATGTCACGCCCCAAATTTCAGAACCCGAGTGCGTGAATAAAAGGACAAATAACACATGATTTAACCATTTTTCCTGTCATCCATCAGAGCCATACACACACACTATGGAGCAGTGAAAATAAAAATAAGTAAAAGTCATACTTTAAATTTAAATAAATGCCTTGGTCAAAATTAACTAGGCAACAAAGCTCCAAAATTATTCCCAATAAATCTCATAAGCAAAAATAAATAATTAAACTTTACCTCCGAAAAAAAGGTTCATCAAAATTCACTAAAAATAATTTACTAAATTCTAAAGTAAATACATAAAAATTTAATTCCTATACTAAGAAGGCTTAACACGCAACTCAAACTCATTACCTGCATCACAAGCTGCCACTAAGTGAAGCGTGTCTTACCATGCTACTAAGTGCAAGCAATTAAGTACAATTAACAATTGTCAAGAACGAAATTAAATTAAGTTATTATTTCCTCTTCTTTACCACTATCAAACCACATAACACATCAAAGAAAATCAAACTTGATTTTAAAGTACTGCTGCTTGGTTGTCCCGTGTAAACGGGGCTCAACCAATGTACATCACTCTTTGATGTCTGCTTAGTTGTCTCGTATAAACAAGACCCAACCAATATACACCATTTTTCGGTGTCTACTTCCTAAGCCGAAACCTTAGGAATATAATACGCCACCCTTAGGCATCTGTTCTTTCGTAGGTCGCTAGTCTACTGGACTCGATAACCATCCCCGCGCGGGTTTCGGGACTTATAACCGTTGGGTACGTATACCCGATGTTTTCAGTACCCCTCAATCTAACTCAAACACATCAAATTCTATCTTATATCCACATTAAATAAATTTATTGTTTATTAAATTCCTTGTGAAAACCTCATAAAAGTTTTAAATAAATTTATAAACCTTAACGGATAAATAATAACAATCGTAATTACTGAAGTTTCAAAGCACAAAAAAATTTCCGAACATGTAGTTGGTGCAAGAGTTTTCAAATTGTAATTAACATGTAAAGACAAAATTTAGAAAAAAGACAAATTCATATGAAGACAAAACTTAAAAGGTCTTTCACTTTGAAAGAAGGCTCTGTGCACTATCCTTATATTTTAATATATATATATATATATTATCAATTCAATTTAACCCATTAAACCAATAGTTCCCAGTGTACATTCAATTGAATGTATATATATAATCAATTAAATTTGGAACCACCAAATCATTCCACGGCACATTCAATTTCGTACCCATATATATATATATATATAATGCCAATTCAGGTTAATAAAATCAAAGGGAATTTTTTTTTCCAAGGAAGTAACTAATGCCGCGGGGTACATATATAAAACAATATATATATCTATATGTAATTGAAACCAATGTTTCGGATTCTACACGATTTACTCCATTGAGAACATACATACGCATTAACAAAATTTGAAATTTCGAATAGTTTATCAGTTTATGTTAAGTTTAAATAATATATATATATATATATACAAAACTATATATATATTTAATATTAAAAGTTCTACCCCTTGTTTAATTTAAAAATTTCAATTCGTTTCTTCTTCTTCTTCTTCTTCTTCTTCTTCTTCTTTTCTCTCTCTCTCTCTCTCTCTGGTTTTCTTTTTACTAAATAATTACAACATTATAAGTATATATAGCAGTAGAGTTCTAACCCTAACCATCTTTAATTAATTTTCTATTCCCCCATAGATTTAGGAAAATTATGCCATTTTCTCTAAAATTTTTAAAATCCTCCAAAGTTATCAAAATTAACCTTTTTAATTATCACAAAAAATTAAATGGCAAAATTTTAAATTATTAAATTTAAATAACAAATTAAATTTACAAAAAATATAAATTAAACTAACTAAAATATGGGACATTACATTAATAAAATATTTTAGTAAAATTAATCATTTTAAGAGGTAATTATTAACCATTTTAAGTGATAAAATATTGACCCTTATATCGAAATTAAAATTTGAAGAAAACGTCACTTCTATTGATACTTTCACTAATAAAGAATATGAAGAAAGAGTCAGTACTAATGACAATTTTATATAAAAAATAAAAAAATAATAAAAAAAATACGAAGAAAGTGCCACACTTTCACAAAAAAAAAATATCTATATAATAAATCACAACTAAATTCAAAAATATCTCTCTCACAATTTGTAATCAACGACTGAAATCTAATTTCACAAACAATCGAACGGTCCACGTTTCCACCCCAAAAACTTTCCCGCCTTCACTCGATTTTTAGCAGAGCAGCATCATTGTCTCTCTCTTTAATCTTCCTCTTCAATCTCCACGTTTTTAGCAGAGCAGCAGTTTCTCTCCTCAATCTCCCTCCTCAATCTCTCACCTCTATTCTTTCTCTCTCTTTAGGCAAACACTCTCCTCACTCCCTCTACTTAGCATAGTAGCAATGCAAGGCAAGGAAAAAAGAAAAGCAGCACTGCAGCTCAAGCCATAGTGACGAGGTACCTATTTTTCTTCACTCTGCTCACCTGGTCAAAGGTCTCTCCCGCCGCCGGCTTCTCTCCCCATTCCTCCCGTTCCCACCAGGTACTTTTTTTCGGGCAATGAATCACAATCCTTTCCCTCATTTTCAGGTGACTCCACCTACGTTTCTCATTTTGTGCTTGAAAAATGGTCAGCCGAGAGCTTAAACAAACGGTAAGATAGATATGCTTGCGTATACGCTTACCATGCTTTTGATTTTTAAGTGATTTTTAGAAGTTGTGCTGTTGTTATTTTAGTCGTAGAGTTCGAATATCCGCTTCCCTTTTGCGGTTGCTCGCTTAATGTGCCTTTCGATTAGATCTGTTTAATGCATTTTCCTTTTTTACGATTTTCAAATGTATCATATAGTTTTGGGGATTTCTTATTTGATTATGTAACTTCAGCTGATGGATTTAAATATTATTCCATTTCATTTGTAGATTGCTGATCCAATTTATATATCTGAAAGAATAAAAATTCTGAGCTATATATTGTTAATGACTTCCTGATCTGCTTATTTTTGAACTGTGATCACATTACCCTGTTGTTTTGGCAAGCTTAAGGCCACTCTCTTCTCGGCGTTCATTCTTTGTTGCTGGTTCTTTGTTGCCCAGTAGACGTTTGTATGTATGTATCTGTAGAGAGAGAGAAATGTATGTATAATGTACGAAATTGCCGGAAATTGCCGGTGAAGTGAAAGAAACTTTAAATTTTGTTTTTTTTTTTTTTTTTTCTTTTCTTAGAGAGGACTTGAGGGATCAATTTCAACCAGCAAAATTTTTGGGGGTATAATGTACAAGCAATGAATTTTCAGAACATAAAAATGTATGTATAATGAATTTTATATAATGTATGTATAATATGTATGTATAACGCATTTGAAAATTTTTTCGAATCTTTAACACAAAATAGTATTATGTTATATATAATACAAATATGTAATGTTTAAGTATTTAAAAAAATTTAAATGTTTAATTTATAACAAAATAATTCATTATTGAATTAAAGCAAAAATAAAAAAATATTCTAAACAAAATAAAAAGCAAAAATAATAAAATATCTGCTAACAATTATTCAAATACTCTTAATTACAATAAAATGATTTATTATAAATTTATAAAAGAAAAATATGCAACACGTGTTAATGTAAAAAAAAAAAATTAAATATGGGTTGAATTACTAATGATTACTATAAATTTTAATATAAAAATAAAAATACATAAAAAGCAAAAATTTAAAATACATATGTCGATTTATGATAAATTACATGCTACTTTTGTGATATAAATTAGTATAAATTAGTATAATATATTTAATGTCGTAATGTAATATAAATTAGTATAATATATTTAATTTTATGATAGATGATAAATAAGTGTATGTAAAATTTAAAATAATATAAAAATATACTTGACAGTAATTAAAAAATTTATCTAATAAAACACAAAAATTTTAAACTTTGACACTGACAGTTGTCTCGATGTCGCACGCTAAATGAGAGAGAGAAAGAGAATAATTGCCGGCGCTGGGGGATGAGAGAAAGTTTTTGGGCATGGGGTCGTGGGTTTGGGGTAAAGGGTAAGTGGCAAACTGTTTGTTTTTTTTTTTTTTAACAGACAAACTAAATCCAAATAAATGGAGAAAATTTATTCTATAATTAATGGAGAAAATTAATAATTAATTTTAGTTAATAAATAAACTAAATTTTTTATTTAAAATAAGTATAAACAAATAAATAAAATAATTAACTTATTTTATAATTAAATTTAAATACGTATACTTTTACATTTTAATTATTTTTTTGATCATTTTACATAAGAACGTACTTTCTTATCTTTTTATAAATATTTTTAGGGGCCGTTTGACAGCACATTTTTGTGCAAAAAAGTGTAACTTTTGGCTTTGCTACAGTAATTTTACACTACCAAACACCCAAAAATTA
>JAVXUM010000037.1:25082334-25100092 GCA_035590655.1 Pouteria glomerata
GCCAAGAACAAAACCGTGAGGGCTTGCCGGGGAGAGACCCGAGGGGCCAAAGCGGACAATATCTTCAGGCGGCAGTGATCCCGAACTGTTACAAATGCAGTGAGGAAGATGTTATTTCTATGATTAGTGGTGAAGAAAACGAAGAAAAAGAAGCAAAATGAACAGTCGGAGCCAACATCTAGCACTGTGGTCCGAACCACCCCTTAACTGGTCTGGACCAGGATAAAAAACCAAGCTAAAGGACCAACGTAAAATCGGATACCAAACCGTTGTGGTTTGGACCATCCCACGCCCGATCTAGACCATGCGGGTGTACAAAAATTTTTTATGTTTCTTATTTTTAGTGTTTTACTTAAGACTATATATACAAACTTATGAGGAGTCATTCAGGGAGTTTTTTTAGACTTTTACACAGGCTTTGTAGAGTAGTGTTTAGGGTTTTCTTTCTTCTTTCTTTTTTTTTTTTTTGACTATTATTTCAGAGTATGTTCTGGCGGATTTTTGGTATGGTTTCTGATTTGATTGTTCTTCGTTTTGCTTATGAATCCTCTATGAAGTATAGTACATTGTTTTGTTGATTCAATAAATAAGTTTCTTGCTTTGATTTTTTGAATCTTTTGGTTTGTTTATTATTTTTGAATATTCATGAATTATGAAAGCATGTTAGGTTAGGTTTTGTTAAGCTTGATTTAACGTTTTCAAGGTAGGGTGGATTGTTTGAATAGGATAATGTGCTAAGGTTATAGACGTAGCATATTAATGTGTAAGTGTATATACCTTTATTCAAATCTGATTTATATTGTTTACGAACTCTGGAAAATAAAAACTTTTGATCATTTTCCAGTAATCACTGATAAAATTTCTTGGCTCTTTAAACACTTTTTTGAATATCTTAAAACAAATAAATTAGATTTACTTTCACGAATATTATTAATAGAAAATCTTCTGACTTCATAATCTATTGACATGAATATGAAGTTGTGTTGGTAGAAAGTTTGAAATCTTATTTATTTTGTTGAAAGACTTTTGAAAACGAAATCTTTTGTTCATATTCCAGTAATAACTGATAAAGTTTTTGGAGCCTTAAAAATTCTTCTAAATAACTTGTGACAAATAGATTAGATTTTGTCTACAAATATTTTTACTGAGAAATCTTTCAATTTTATAATTCTTTGACGTGAGTATGAAATTGTGTATGTTAGGATTTTACAAGCTTTCATGAAAACATCTTCTGGTGTATGTTTCTTTTCTACATAAAACTTAAACTATAATATTTTTAGCACATTAGTCTGTGAAAAATTAATCTACGAACTTGAGCGTTAGATCAAGATTTATTTGAATTATTTAAATTTACATCCTAATTGATAATTGGCTTACTGCTTTATGAAATTATTTATTTAGTTATTATATTCAATTTGTTATTTATTTTAATTTTTGCTATTTCGAAAACGTTACTAGAAAAAATAAACCTGAAAATCTTATATTTCTCAATCTCTCAACCATATTAAATTTAGGATTAGGAAACCTTGATAACTTAGAACTAAAACAACTCCCTGTAGATACGGTTCTGGACTCACCAAGTAAAATTGCACCACAAACCCTTATACTTGGGGGTTAAGTTTAAACGCACATTCTAGATGTGATCAACAATTTTCTCCAATTTTCTCTATTTCTCATCAAATTCAAGGTAGGTAGGACTTATATTTGTGTTCTAAATGTTGCTAGGATCATTTTAGTATATATATACGCATGATTTAGTTAAATGTGGAGAAATATATATATGTGTGTGTGTGTATAGATATATAGCTGTGTGTATATACATGCCTATATAGACGTGACATTCTAGCATGTTTTTGAGTTATTTTTTAAATTAGAGTTGTAGAAATATGATATTTATATGGATGAACATTTTATATGAGTAATTGTTGAATTAAAACTTGGATTGGGTTAGATTGAGTTCAAACACAAACCAAAATTGGACTTAAGTTGCAGTGGCTCGGACTGGGACTCAGTGGCGTGCTCGGGGTCTTTGGTGGGGTGCCTAGGGTACGCCTTCGGACTCAGTATTTGCAGAGGGGTGCCCGGGTCTCTTAGTGGGGCGCCCAGACTTCCCCCAGAATATTGAAACTTGAGTTTTTTATTAAAATATTTTAGATATTGATGTATTCTATGTTGAGTTAATGTTCAATTACATGATCGAGAATATCATGTGCATTGGGTTTAGGGATTGTTTTATCCGGCTGATTCAATGAGTATTGATTGGTTGAGAGAGCCATGTATTATGTGACGTGCTGAGGCACGTATTATATATATTGATGGATCAATGTTTTTATAAAATGAGAAAATAATATTTTTGAAATTACTGGATAATCCCTAGTCGATATATATGACTAGAGTTTAGTCATGAGGAGATGGGACGTTAATATTGGAATTAATTGGTTATTATGTTGATATGCTTGCTTAAGATAAGCAGATGTCTGATTAGAGGTGTAACACGGTTTCCTAGTAGAAGGGCCAGGGGGTATAATTCAGATCCCTGGAGTCATACCTTGCTTGAGCTAACTAGATACCTGATTAGAGGTGTAACTCGGTTCTCTAGCAGAAAGGATAGGGGGTGTAACTTGGTTTCTTTGAGTCTAACACTTATAAGAGTATAACTTGATTCCCCACAGTGTGGTTGGTGATCCTGCTTACTTGGCTAAGTGTTGCTTGTCCTTGGATAAGATTGGAATCGATGGAAATTTGAGAACATGCACGGGCATTGCATTCTATCATATTCATTGCATGAGTTGCATGGATAGTTGATACATGTTAAGATTTTAAGATAGTTATTCATAATGATACGAATGTTTAATTTATTGATAAAATATTAGTTGTAAAAACTAGATAAAAAGTAGGAACTACGGTGATCTGATTCCCGAGGTGGGATACGTAGACAGCTTAGGCATGAGTAGCTTACTTCCGATCTTTAATGTGGGCAATAATATTTGTGTTTGTTTTCCTTAATTGAGAATTTAATTATTGGTGTTATAAATTTTGTAGCCAAGGGTAAGGCTATATATAGATGTTTACTCCGGCTGCGTAAGCCTTGGATAATGTCACCGGGGTGTGACCATGAGTATGTTTACTACGTTGCTTTCCTTGTTTAATATGGGAGTAAGAGATAATTTTAGATGCTCGGATGGTTGCTTGGCGTTGAGACATGACCTTGGCACAGGTTTTACTCGATTTTGTTAATTCTTATATTCCCATATCATCCGTCCCGGACAATTTAAGTTAGGGGTGTGGCATTATTCTTTTACATTTTATTTTTTTAATCACGAGGGGTAACAATATATCAAATAAACAAAAAAGTAAAAAAATTAATCACTAAAAAAGTTGGTATTTTTTTATTTTTTAAACACAAAAAAAACATTAATTTTTTTCTTCCCAGAACTAGGCCTAATAAATCAAGAATCTAATTTAATTTTACAAATAATAAGAGTACTGAAAAATGATGCTAAGTTGAAGGGTAAAACGTATGAAATTATTAAAATATGTGGCAAGTTGGGAGAGAGGCCAAAGTCCACTTATCCGTATTTTCTTAGAACAAGAAAAGAATAATAAAAAAATAGTAGACACCATTAACAATATCAACAATACCTCAACAATATCAAACCAACAGTGCATAGCATCAATAACATCAAACCATTATCTCAAATCAATTAAAAACTAGAAAATGGGTCAGTTATAAACAACAAAACGAATCAATTTGTCATATCTCAAAAAGTAACAACTACCTGAATTAAAAAATCAAACAATTAATAGAACCTAACAATTAATCAATGCATACTACAATAGCAATAACATCACAGCCAAAATTAAAAAAAAAAAATAGAGAAAAAAAGTCCAAAAAATGGAGAGAGAGAGAAAGAGTTATGGATAGAGAGACTCACAGAGAAAGGAGGCGAAAAGCTCCAAAGACGGCGGCATTCATGGCGATGGTTGGTAGTTCTAGCAAAAGCAGAAACCCCACAATGGCAAGAACTTCACGCTCGTGGGACTGTAAAACCCAATAATAGCAGAAGAAGAAATGAAAGAAAATGGAAACAAAATACTTATCCTTGCAGTGGTAGGAACTCAGTGTGCGCGGAATTGAAAAACCCCAGGAACAGTGGAAGAAGAAATGAAAAGAAAAATGGATTTTTGTCGAATTTATACAGGCCTTTCGCGAACACCCATTAAGCCGTCGCTATTGCTTCCATTTGCAATGGCCTTCAGTGGTTGCATGAATCTTCTTAGCGCGAAAAACTAGTTTTGTAGTTGCATTATATATTCATCTCTATTCATTTCTCTCTCTTTAATAAAAACTTATTACTGTTTCTTTAAAGAAGACTACCTAGCCTCTGTTTAATCCTTAAATCTAAAATCTATGCCACTTAATTTACAAATATTTTTGTATTATTTATCTATATTTTTTTCATAATTTACATAATTAAAAATTAAACAAAATTAAAATATCTAATTAATAATCTAACGAGTAAGAAAATATTTATTATTTAATATTTTTGTGTTATATACCTTATTTTAATTTTATATTCTTAAGATTTTATAATATGAAAATAATAAAATTATATTTTAATGTTTTCAAGATATCAAATCCAAAAAATTTATTAGACCCATTCTGAATATTATAAAATTAAGCTTAAAGTATAAAATATATAGGTGAATTTGAATAGATCATTAAAAATAATTTTTAATATATTAACACTCTAATAATTAAAAAAACGAGTATAATTTTTAATATATTAACCGTGTAATATTTTTTACGAAAATAAATTTTATTTTTTAAAATTTATCGTTTATACTCACATCTCCTATTTTACACAACTTACATCCTCTCTCCATTTTTAATATCTTTCTTCCTATTTTATTTATTTCTAACTCTTTTTAAATACTTATCTCTCCCCTCCAGAACCCGCTTTCTTTTCCTTATCTTCAGAAACATCTCTCTAATCGTATAATAAATATCTTATTTTAAACATAAAAATAATTAACAAATTTAAATAATTTTTGTTATGATGAACTTTTTTTTTTTATAGATTAATGAAATTTCGTTTCAATTGTCCAAAGAAAAATTTATACTATTAAAAATTTAGACTTATTTTTAGTTTGGATTATAATAATTTAGAATAAAAATGATTAAAATGTCTTTTTATATTATCTGTATTTAACTTTTTTCATAATATTTTTAAATAATGTAATCTCTTCTATATATTTTTATAATTTAATAAAATATGAAGAATGGTAATTGTAGGTAGATATATTTTTTAAAATTTATTTGTGTAAAAAATTATTATACTATTAATATATTTAAAAATTTAACTCATTTTTTAATTATTACATTATTAGTATATTAAAATTATTTTTGATAATCTATTCAAGTTTACCTATATATTTTATAATTTAAGCTTAATTTTATTGTGTTTAGAATAAATCCAACAAATTTTTTGAACACAATGTCATGAAAGCATTAAAATGTAATTTTATTATTTTCACGTTATAAAATCTTAAGAATATAAACTTAAAACTAAGAATACAACAAAAATGTTAAATAATAAATATTTTCTTATTTGTTAGGTTATTAATTAGATATTTTAATTTTGTTTATAAACAAATATGGAATAGATATTAAAAAAATATTTATAAATTAAGTGGGTTGCTGAATGAATTTAGATATAAGAATTAGATAGAGTTTAAATAAATCTTTTTTAAAGAAATTAGAGAGATGAGTTTTTATTAAAGAAAGTGAAAAAGATGGAGATGAAAATATAAGGATAACAGGAATTAATAAGGGAGAGAGAATTAAAAGAAGAGATGAGGCTAATTTCATTAATAGTTACAAAAAGTATTAAATGAGATCTAACATTATCGCTACCCTATATACAATTTAATAAATATTAAGTACAATAAATGAGTGTAATTTCTATTTCTTAAATGAAAAATTCTTAATTTGATCAGAGAAAAAAAAACAAATCATCAAATAAAAGAATGCTTATATATATATATATATAGTGTGCACGTTTAAAGCATTAAATTTTGCAAAAAATCTTTAAAAGTTTGAAATTTTTTTATAACTTTCGTCAACTTTTATCAATTTTTTTTTTAATTTTTATCAATTTTTAATCAACTTTTTCATACTTTTTGAGAAATACACTAAACAATCAAAAAATTATATACTTGTTATTCAGTTTCATTTTTTTTTTTAAATTTGACACTCCAAATAAATACATATATATTATTATTTTATTGAGTACCCCTAATGTATAATATTTTCTAGCTTTGTTTGGATTCAACATAACTTCCACCTTTTTGGGTAGTATTTTCTGTCTTAGATGACTTTTTTTTAATTAAAATTTAATTTTCTTTTTAGAAGGTATAGTTTTTAATCGTGTTAATCGCATTTGTAAAAATAAAAAAATTAAAAAATTCTATACATATGAGTAGAAGATAGAACAAAAAATAACTTCTGTTACTTTTTTTAACTCATAAAAAATCAACTTTTACTTAAACAGATGATAATTGTTTTTTATTTTTTTATGAATACGATTAACACGCTTAAAAATTAGGTCTTCTATAATAAAAATCAAATTTTAGTAGAAAAAATAACCCAAACAAAAAATAATTACATAACTTTTTGAAATCCAAACCAACCTAATCTTAGGCTCTGTTTGGGAAGCTGATAACTACTTAGTTACCAGCAACTTAACTTTTTTTTTTTTTTTTATCTTTTTCTAAAATTATTAAGTTTACCCTATTACATTTTAAATTTCTTTTAAATTATGAAAGGTAAAATTGTTAAATTAACAGAAAGTTAAAAACTTAGTTACTAAAAAGCTAGTTCTTTTTCCTCTTTTCAAATACAAAAAAAACTAATTGTTTTGTAATTAACTACACAAAAATTAACTTTTTTTTTTTTTTTTTTTTTTTTTATGGTTTCACTTTTCTTTTCTGTCAGTGTACTGTGTATTTCAGAAGGAAACAGTAGTAAGATCATGTTTAATGTAACACCACGTAATCTCTCCTAGAGAAAAATGATTGTGTGAGTGAGAAACATAGAAAGAGATAGAAGAAAAGGATAAGGTACTGTGTAATATAGCTAGCCATATTTCGATAGGTGCCAATTATGAATAGACTTTTTCTTCCCAAACCAAGCTTTACTATGGCTTCGCTTTTTCTTTTATCGGTGTACTGTGTACTTCATAAGGAAACAGTACTAAGATCACGTTTAATGTAACACCACGTAACCTCTCCTAGATAAAGATAGTTGTGTGGCTAAGAGATATAGAAAGAGACAGAAGAAAAAAATGAGATACTATGTAATATAGCTAGCTATATTTCGACAGGTGCCATTTATGAATAGACTTTTTCTTCTCAAACCAAGCCTTACTATGGCTTTGCTTTTCCTTTTTGTCAGTGTACTATATACTTCAGAAGAAAACAATACTAAGATCACGTTTAATGTGACACCACATAACCTCTCCTAAAGAAAGATGATTGTGCAGCTGAAAGATATAGAAAGAGAAAGAAGAAAAGGACGAGGTATTATGTAATATAGTTAGGCATATTTCGAAAGGTGACATCTATGAATAGACCTTTTCTTTCCAAACCAAGCCTTACTATGGCTTTGCTTTTATTTTTCGTCGATGTACTGTGTACTTTAGAAGAAAACAGTACTAAGAATATAACACCACGTAACCTTTTCTAGAGAAAGATGGTTGTGCAGCTTAGAGACATAAAAAGAGATAGAAGAAAATAATGAGAAACTATGTAATATAGTTGGCCATATTTTGACAGGTGCCATCTATGGATGGACTTTTCTTGCCAAATTAAGCCTTACTATGGCTTTGCTTTTCTTTTTTGTCGACGTACTGTGTATTTTGGAAGAAAACAATACTAAGATCACATTTAATATAACACCACATAACATTTCCTAGAATAAGATGTTTGTGCGGCTAAGAGATATAGAAAGAGACAGAAGAAAAGGACGAGGTATTATGTAGCTAACCATATTTCGACAGGTGCTGTCTATGAGTAGACCTTGACCTCCCAAATCAAGCCTTACTATAGTTTCACTTTTCGTTTTCATCGGTGTACTGTGTACTTCAGAGGGAAACAGTACTAAGATCACGTTTAATGTGATACCACATAACTTCTCCTAGAGAAAGATGATTATTTGACTAAGAGATATAGAAAGGTACTATGTAATATAGCTAGCCATATTTCCGCAGGTGCCATCTATGAATACCCATCTCTAAAAATGGACTAAACCAACTCTAAAAACCAAGCATGTTAATCAAAACAATTCATCGTTCAGCTTTACCTACCAGTTGATGACGTCCCAAACGCTTTTCACACACACAAAAACTCATATAACATGCATCTTATCTCGTGACGCCTGCCTCTGTGTACTGTTCTCCTTCAATAATGACAATTGCAAGCTTCCAAAAGAAAAAGAGGAAGTCCAATAATTCATGAGAGAGAATCAATACTTGCGAGAGCATGGGGCTTCCCTGTAGGTAAACGACAGAGGATATTCTGCCTGATAAGCGATCTACCAAATTCAGAAGCCTAACACTAGCTGATATATACATGTATATATTTCGAAGATGATCTTCATTATTTTCATGGTTTAATCGTAGATATTATATCTATACTACAATATTAAAAAAAAAATATAGTTTTTCTCCTCTCTCCTTTATTTTCATCCCACGTGGCTCTCCATTCCATTTTTCTTTCTTTTTGCTTTTTTTTGGTATTTTGAATTACTTTTTAAATTCTTTTGTTCTCCCTTCTTTTTTTTTTTTTTTTTTTAATTCACAAAATCTTTCTTTCTTTGTCCCACATCGATGAATCACTATAATCTTTTTTTCTTTTACTTATAAAATTACTTGAATCGTGATATATTGTTATTATAAATATAAAAAAACTCATGAGTTCTAAAAGAGATTCACATGCTTGAATTCTAAAAAGACATCCACTTTTAAATTTTATATAAATGAACTTATGGGTTTTGAAATTTTTAAATTTCATATAAATAAACTTGTGGGTATCAAAAAAGACCCGTTTGCTTATAAATTTAAAATATTTGTAAAATTTACATTTTTTAAATATTTTAGTAATTAAATTAAAAACATAACTAAGGAAAGTATTATGTGATTGTAATTAATGTGGAACGAGTTTTAAAATGGACACACTTTCTTATTAGTTCACGTAAAATTTACATATTTAAATAATTAATTAGACTTGAAAAATACTAGTTAAATTTAAAAACTCTTATTAAAATAAAAACTATTAGTATATTTTAAATTTAAAATACAAAAAAAGTTGCCTACTATTTTTAGGCTAAAGAGTATTTTTTTTAAATTAAATTTTAAAGTTAAATTAGTCATATTAAGTATCAGTTGAAAACTTAATTAATAATACTCAATATTTGATTTGTTTTTATAAAATGCAACATAAAATTAAAAAAAAAAAATATTTTTAATTTGGGTTATTTTTATAAAATTAATCAAAAATTAATTTAATAAAATTAAGATTAATAATGTTTCTAACTCAAGCTAATTTTACAAAATGAGTAAAGAGTTAAAAAAAATAAAAACATCTATAAAAATTAACAAACAATTTGAAATAAAAAAAAAAAAGAGATCAGATTGATTAGTTAAGTTTTTAATTTAATATATATATTTTAGAATAAATTTTAATTTTTAGAATTAGGTCATATCAAAATTTGATAAATTATAAATTTTAGTATTCATATGAAAACTTGACTATAATTAACTCTATCGACTCACTAATAATATAAAATTAAAAATAAAAAAAAACTTAATATTTATTTTATGAAATTATAAAATTTTATTAAAATATTTTATAATATATTTAAAATTATATTTTATCTATAAAAAAATATAATACAATCCGTGCAAAGGACGGCATCAACGCTGGTACCGGGTAAAACAAAGTTGATTGTGCATCTCAAATATCCATTTTCTTCCAAAACACTGTGGTCAATTCACTATGGGAAATGATGGATCTAATGACGTATAATCAGGTAAAATTTTCGGAGGTTTGAAGTTAAAAAGCTAGAGATAAAATATGATTTAAGTTATTTTTTGATATTTAGAATATAAATTAAAAATCATAAAAATAGAGAAGAATAATTTTGTTTGAAATAGAAACAGATTTGGGAAGAAAATTTTTTTTTTCTATAAAAAATTTTTGAAATTTGTAGAAAAATTATTGAAATTTGTAAAAATATTATTAAAATTTATAGAAACTTTATTAAGATTTATAAAAATTTATTACAATTTGAAGATATATATAAATTTATAGAGGTTTAATTTATAGATATTCATGTAATTCGGGATAAAAAAAAAATTTGTTACAGAATTATAGAGTTTTTAAAAATGTTTTTAGTTTTTTTTCAATACTCCAAATAGGCCCAAAGTCAAAAATGTGTGTTTGGGGTAAAGATTTGACGGGAAAAAGGAAAAGAAAAATGTATGAAAAAGAGGAAGAAAATTAATGTAAAATTTCAAATACATTTCTTTATTTGAATGGATTGGAAAATATAATAAAATAAAAAGAATTCATTAATAAATTAGTTTTCAAAATTAATTATTTTTAATTTCTTAAATCTCATATATTTTGCTTTTCATTATTCATCACAAATCAAACAAGAAAATAAATTTTGAATCCCTGTCATATTCTTTTTCTCTCTCCAAATTCTCACTCTAAACACATCCTAATGCTATATTGTATTTATGTATTTGAAATTAACAGATTTGCTGCTAATTATTCAAAGACAATCGATAAAACAAAATTTTGTTAGTTTAAATAAGGATTTTATTATAAGTTTGAGTTATGAATTATGATGAATTTAAAATTACCATAAAAAGTAATTATTGAAAATATTCCATAATAATGAGTCTATTATTTTAGAAAAAATGACGCTATTACTTTGAATAGTCATTATTATATAATTTTTATGTATTATTATATAAATTAACTTTTTTGATTATATTTTAGTCCAATTTAATTTTAAATTCAATGAAACCTAAAATTATTTTTGGTGATATAATGTTACCTTTGTCACATGGTCATGATGATATATCCGATATTAAAATTTATTTGTAATGATAAATAATATCTCATGTTATCATGAAAAGACCAAGTGAATCACTTATATAACTAATTTTAATATTATTTTAGTGATGAATTAGTGTAGTAATTAAGCAATAAGAATTTATAACGAAAGTAATTGTTAGTGGACTACTTTGGCTGTGACACTTGCAATAGAGATCGTGTTAAACTAGTGATATCACTAACATGACACTGCATATGGTATTCGCATAATTATTATTACCTTGCTACATTTGTAGTGTCGCTTTATTGTAATGGTTTTGTAATAATAGTATATTTTCCTTTAGAGTAATGTTGTTATATCAAAATTTAGTTCGTTGATGTTTATTTGGGCATATCACATTAAAAATAATAATTCATGATTTATTACATAAACACAGTTATCACATCATTATCCCAACATTAAATTCTAGAGAAAAGTTCTAGCCAGTAGTATATATCATCTTTCTTCACTAAGTAAATTTTTACTCTCACTGAAATCCACATTTCCTATAGTACTGATTATTTGGAGATCAGCATCGCTATGCTATCTATACATATATATATATACATACATATATAAACTACTCGTTTATGTTGACAAATATGATGGTGTGTAGTACGTAAATTGACAATGTAGCGTGTGCTGAAAGCCATTTCTCATAGCAAAGTAAAGCAAATTTCTTTTGGAAATAAGCCAAGCATATCAGCCTACTTGACCACATTGGAGGGAAGAAAGTTTGAATTTCTGGTGCCAATGGAATCAAGAAATTGCTGATATATTCAAGGCACTTCCGTTTATGAGAAAATATATGTAAAAACAGTTGCTTTTAACCTTCATGGTTTACCCTAAAGTGGCTAGGGCCCATGGGCAACACCTGAGGAATGTCAAACTCCCACATGACAGGTTGAATGTCAAATTCCCATGGTTCTGGCTTTGATTCTACGTCCTCCATTGATCTATTAACCAGCTGCTTCACCCTACTGGATACCCGCGCAGCTACAATATTGGGCACAAATTCCCCAGTCTACACACGAAAAATATATATATTAAATGATTTTTTTTTTAATTATTTACCTCCTATTGAAAATTTCTTTGAATAGGATTAGTTAAAAGAGAATGTCTAGCGGCTGTCCAATCATAACCATTGATTTGTGCGGAATTCATGTCAATCAATTGCTGTGGTTAGAGAGCTATTACCGATGTAGCTGTTTATAGATTTTTCTGTGATTTTTTCTCGTAATCAGAAAAATTTGCATGAAAAAAATAATCAAATTGATGTAAAAGTTTTTGTTCATTTTAGATTTTTGTAATTCAATTAACTTAGAGGCCGTTGGAAATGAAAAAAAAAATTAAAAAGTCGGTAAAAATAAAAATTTTTAAAATTTAGAGTATAAAAAGTGATTTTCAAATGATGGTTAAATATTTTTATTTGATTTGATATAAAATTATTAAAAATTATATAAAATGACACCTAACAAAATTTAATAAAAGATCTTGAAAATTTTTAGAGATTTTAAAAATTTTTGAAATTTTGTGAAAATTCTTTTATACAAATATCAATCCAACTTTTTTAAAAATTTGTTGAATTTCGTTAAAATATACTATAATAATTTCTTCAATAGATTTTAATAAATTTTTTGAAAAAATTAAAATTTTTCAGAGTTTAGAAAAAATTAAAACTTTTGAAATTGTTTAAAATTTTTTTAAATTTATTTAGAATTTAAAACGGCTCCTTAATTTTTAAATTCTTTATTCAACGTAAACCAACCCTAAATCTTGGGTTTGTCGCCGTTACTTTGATTTTTCTTTTCAATATATGTATACATATGTTTTTGATAGAATAGTATTTTTCATGCCAAGAGTACTGACCTTTGCATGTACTGCATGAAAAATTGAGTTCCCACCTACTGAGAAATTGGCACCATAAACCTCGGCACCTTCTTCTTGAATTACACGGATGATCTCATGAAACAGGAACTTGTCATCTTCCCCACATATCAGAATCACATCTAGAGCAGTACCCATTTCTCGAATCTCGATTTGAGGCGATTTATTCGGACCGGCCGTGATGAGCTGATCAGTACTTGTGATGCAATTCTGTGATCTTTTTCTATTTAATAAAGCTTCCTTCTTCTCCTTCATCTTTTCCAGCTTGATTTGTAAGCTTTTTATGTATTTTGTAGCTTCTTCTATTTGATCAAGTAGTGGTACTATTACTGCCTCCTATGACCAAAAATTATTCAATTAACTGATCGCTTAACATGCATCCGGTTAATTCTCAAATTAAAGTATGCTATATATACACGTACGTGTGTATATATATATTCATATATATATAAACACACATATATAGAGTACATAACCCACTTAATCTCATCTTTTTCTAGTAGGTTCCATGGCCTACGTACACACATTTATCGCAAATACCGCTCTTGTTTACAGAATATGTGTACACACATCCAAATCACTTGGAAACAAAAGTTGAATTCCTATAACTCTATAGCTATAAACTTAAGGTAAGAGTTTGTCAACATATATGTAGATATATGGATATATAAACCGTCATATATAATCAGGGAGAGAGAGAAAGAGATAGAGAGAGAGACCTTGGAGGCATGATTTGGAAGGAGAGAGTGGAGCTTAGAGTAGAGAGTCTTCATGTGATTCCTCCTGTTCTTCTCTATAAATCTCCTCTCAATTTTCGGAACTGAAACTAAAGACGAGTTGCAGTTCGCCATTTTGGCTCACCTTCTAGTTTTGGCACAATCTGACCCACCAAATTATAGCATAAAATTAATATACATGTATATATATATAGATAGATATATCGATGCATAGGGTCTTTATCGGTGTGAAAAGTTTCAGTAAAGCCCCAAGTCTAATTGACCCGAAAAGGTGGACAACATGGGAACATCACCAGCGACGTTAGCTTCCCTGCTTCATCAGCGCACTGAATTAGAATATGTCATCTGATTCTATTAGTATGTGGATAAGTTCGAATTTAACGGTCATGATCAGGGTGTACAGAGACTCAGTGAGTGCGCCCGCCCTATTTTATGAAAATCTGAATGATCAGGTGTGAGAGAGACCACATCATAAAACTAAACCTTGCTTTCGGATAGCCATTAGTATTTAATGGGCTCGTTGGGATAGGTCTATTATAGAGAGAGAGAGAGAGAGAAAAAAAAAAAAAACAAAGAGAAAGAAAAAACGTACTTATAAATTTTATTAGAGTTTTATTGTAAGAATTTTTCAATTATATTACTGTAATAAAATAAAATTTTAATGAATTAATGTTTTCAGGGTGATAAAATTCATAATTGTTTGACAATATTATATATATTTTTATAATATTTTTTAATTTTTATAGCATTATTTTTACAGTATTTAATGAAATAAATGAGTTAAGAAAATGTGTTACAAAAACTATTTGTCGTTCTAGACTTTTTTTTTTTTACGAAGTTATCCTTTGTAATTAATATTATTTTTGTCTATCATACTATATATTTTCACACATTGATGTATAAGTTAATTAGGTTTGACAGACATATTTTACAGTGATATAATATTTCTTTTGCGCTTGAAAAAAAAATTATTTTACAATTATTCAATGGGGTTAATTTGTTTTCGATTATGTTAATTTTATTTTGGTTTCAATTCTAATGATCTTTTAAATACTCTAATTTGGTTTGATTTTGATTATTTTTTTCTATAAAATTGATTATATATATAATAAATATATAAATATACAAAATTAAATAAAAAAAGAACTTAGAGTATAGTGCATACAATTATATAGGGAATAAAAAAGCTATATGAAAAATAAAGATATAAATAATATATATACATGAAAATTAGGATAATTATTTTTTATTTAATCAAATCAAGTTATTTAATTTGATTCTCATCTTTCTATTTAAACAATTCAATTAATTTTTGAAAAACTTAAAAAAATTTAGATAAAACAATTTTCATTTATTCGGTTCATTTATGTCCGAATAAATGCCCCTAGTTATTCATGCAACTCACTATAAATAGAGGAAGGTTAATTAGATTAAAATTTAATGATTTAAATTTTTATATTTTTTAATTTTAAAAAAATTAGAAAAACATTTATATTAACAAATTTTAATACAACAGTCCGGAGCTGCAATATCACCAACCTGCCCCCAAAGCCTTCGTCGTGAGTCCACGTGGCTTTGTCCGAGTGCAAATATCAAGTCGAGTCCAATTTTCATCATTGATGTTAGCAGCACTAGATTTTCCCACCCCAATTTTTTTTTCATATATATATATTTTTAATGAGTTGGCTGTGTATGGCGGAGCCGCCCACCACTTACAGTGTTTGACGGGGCTCGTTGGTGAGGACACACTGTTCAAATTTCGGCTTGACTTTTTTTATTTTTTTTTGGGCTTGACTTCAAAGGCAGTGTTTGGGGTCTTTTTTTATTTTTTATTTTTTAGACTTGACTTGAAAGGCTGTGTTTGGGGGTCGTTCTATTGACCCCTGACTGTTGCCGACTGACCAATGGATGGACGCCACCAATTCCTTCTCAAATCCAAACAGGGCAAAGTAGCCAACAAACAACTTAACGTACCCATGGGCAGATTGTTTCTGATAATTCTTGGAAATTTCGAAACCGCATGCGTAACTTTTTTCTTTTTTAGTAACGAGAAACTCATTTTTGGGATCCCTAATCGAATTACAAATCTCAGAAAAACTTAAATATTAGAATCTCATGACCAACAATCTCCACTTAAAATTTAAGTATTCAAACAATGAATCAAACTCGTGAATTAAATAAATCATCTAATCTCCTAAACTTGAACCCATTTTATTAAGGTTATACCTTGACCTTAGGAGTCCCTACTACTCCTGCCCTGGAGCAACATGAAGGAGGTAAATCGCGGGATGTGCATCGGATGACCAGGGGCTGAGAGCTTACCACTTAACCAACAGTGCAGGCAAGCGCTCTCAAAGAAAATCGAACTCGCGTGGCTGGGCTGGGGGTCTCCCCCCACTCCCAGTCTTTGTCATCCGACCTATGCTCCGGGGGCAACATTATTATGTCCATATATGTAAATATGCTAGTGGTATGTTTGGCCTTTAATTAACATAGACAAAAGCATTCCCTTAATATCTACGTGCATTGCTCACAACATAACAAAAGCATGCACACACTCAAAAATTAATTAAATTTCCTTTAATTGTCATCGGACCAGTTGACATCAAAGCAACATATTAAATTTCATAACAATGTACTCTTTGTTCGAGCCAGCCGTTCACATCTCTTATTTAATTTGGTCGTACTTTTGCATTAACTAGCGGGAAAGTACGCACGGGTAAATTACATTTTGTATTTATTTTTTTAATAGAGTGTTTGTCATACTTTTTGATTATTATATTCGTCACTTAATAATAATAAGATTTATTCCACCTATATTTTTTATGATTTTAGTTGCGTACCTAAACTCCTTCCTATCATATTTACTCAAACTTTAACAATTAAATTTTTCATTCAAAAAAAGTAACTGTTGATCAATTTAATGTTATTAAATCACTTATATACTCTTATTATTAATAAAAAATATTTATTTTATAATATGGTATATCTTTTATTATAAAAATTACATCACAATTAATTTATTAAAAATTTTTAAATTTTTTATATTAATAATCACTATTTAAATTATTATATATGCCTTGCATTAATATTTTAAATATTATATATAAATTAATAATTATACATATATAATATCTCTATATCAGTAATTACTTTTGAAAATATATAAATGTAATAAATAAATTACAAAAAAATTTATTTTCTTTTTTTTTTTTTTGTTTAATTTCTTTTTCATTGGTATCAAACAATAACGGAATAAACTTAGGGGCCATTTGAAACTCTAACCAAATTCAAAAAATTTCAACCATTTTAAATTTCAAAAAATTTTAACTTTTTCAAAAAATTTATCAAGATCCATTGGAATAAATCATTACAGTGCGGTTTAACGAATTTTGATAGATTTTTGAAAAAGTTGGATTGACATATGTACCAAAAAGTTTCACAAAATTTTAAAAATTTTCAAGATTCTCTATTAAAATGTTGTTATGTGTCACTTTGTGTAATTTTTAACAATTTTATATCAAATCAAATATAAAAATTTATTTATCATTTCAAAATAACTTTTTACACTCTAAATTTCAAAAAAATTCACTTTTGTTAACTTTTCGTTTTTTTTTTTTTTACTTTTAGATTTTTTTTTTTTCACACTTCAAACGACCTCTTAATCTCAATTTTTCTTTTCATGCATTCCTTTCTTTTTTTTTTTTATAAATAATAAAAATATAAAGATAATTTTATAGTATTGATTTGGTTAATTGTTATTTTTAATTGGAATGAAAAATCAAATAAAGGAAATTTGAATTAATGTAATACAAATATCATAAGCTTTAAAATTTTAGTGCACAAAATTAAAATTACCAAAAAAATGTACGTAAAATAAATAGTAATTAATATGGCTAGGATTTGGAAAATTTACTTCTGGTTGGATGTATAAGAGGTTACTCGAATTTACTTCTGGTTGGATGTATAA
>JAVXUM010000037.1:25111649-25128325 GCA_035590655.1 Pouteria glomerata
TGCTTATTTCTTAAGTATAGGCGGTGCAAGTGACTATGACTTTTTATCACTTAAAATATAAAAATAGTACTTCTGACTTTTTACCACTTAACGTCACGGCGTTATCTTTGTCACTTTGCATAGTAATACAAGGGGTATTAGTATATATTTTTTAAGTATAAGGGGTGCAAGTGATTTTTGACCTAAGTACAAGGAGTGTAAAGGTAATTTCTCCAAAATATAAAAACTTTTTTTTAGGACAGCTCGATCCCAGGTCAGCCTAGTCAATCGTATATGTTCAATAAATTGTTATGGATATACAAGAATATAGGATGACTGGGACTCACTACTTATTTATTTTTAAAATGTGTAAACCTCGTACGATTGAATTAAAACAAATTAAGTGAAATGAGTATGGGGGTGTTCGGCAGTATTTATATTTTTTTTGTTAGGTTGCATTTGATTGAAAGTAGGATTGAAAAGGGAATAAATTAAACGAGAATAAATTAAGTGTGATAGTGAAAATAATTATATTTGCCCATTTGGTATACATAAAAAATGACGTTGAGAGTGTGAATGATGTATGTTTGATAAAATAAGAAAAATGGTAGACTATAAAAATTAGATTTTTAAGTTTTGATAATATATATACATATGTATGTATCAACCCACTAATTCTTAATTTTCATTTTTCTCTGCCCATTGCCTTTTTTTTTTTTTTTTTTAATCACTATTACAAAAAATAAATTAAACATGTGACAATCACTCCAATTATACGCTGACCTAAGTGTTCAATTCCAAGCATAAGATTACCTTCTCGACCTCAAATACATATCACAAGATTAAAAGATTAAGGTTATGTTTTATTTCTAATTATAAGATAATATTATAATTTAACTAGTTTGGTATCGTGATAGTGCAGGATGATGTGATATTTATTCTTCTAAAAAAATTTCACATAGTGGCTACCACTTTGTAAATAATCCCATGAGCATTAAATGTACTATAAACAATTATTAAGAAAATGAATAACTTAGTAGTATTAACAGAATATTATAATCAAATTTGTATGGATGGGGATCAATGCACTCCTTCACTAGCTTCTCTCACTCCAAGATAAGCAAGTGAAGTAAGAAAAACTAGTGAAGGAATGTATTTATCATTTTCTATTTATATCCCACTAATTCTAACTTTATTCCAACCTATATAATTAAAGATAATCAAGAAGTAAGTTACGCTTACTATTATTTACAAAACTTTACTCTTACAACTATATTTTGATTTTTTAATTGACTAAATTGTCAAAGAGTTACACACTTTTAATTTATTTATTTATTTATTTTGACTATTTTTGTATTTGTAGGCATCTAATAATAATAATTGGTGATGTAATTAGCATGTGTAGAGGGAATTTTTATTCTCCTCATAGTTACTTTTTTTTTTCTCCCTTCTATACTCAAAACCCTATCTGATTATAATAGTTTGGTCTCAACTTTTCCTACCATGCATTGCGACGATAGGACATGCTAATAAATCTCCATCTGCATCTGCTAGAGGTGCTCCAATTTTCTTATTTTGGATTTTGGTGGTGCTCTATTGATCGCGGCTGTAGATTCATTGGTCCCATAATAGATTTTTCCTTTAGCTTCATCATCAACATCTTTCTACCAGTCCAAAGAATTAGCAGTGACCAAACAAGTGGTTAATTTTGGTTTGCTTAGAATTCAGACAGCATTGGAGCCATTATGCCAAATGTGCCAAAAATATCTAGAGTAGATAAGGTCGGCAATTAAAAAAAAAAAAAGGCGAAGATTAACATCAATTTAGAAATAGTGAACTGTTGAATTAAAATTTAAATTTTTTTTATATAAATATATTTAAATTTTTAAATTTTAATTCAATAATTTTGACTGGTGTTAAACTTTAGTAGATATATTATTTTTTCTTTTTTTAGCATTATCGGATTTTTTATTCAATATCAAAACTCTGGTAATTAATGAAAGTGCATAACCCCCAGGAGCAAAAATTAATACTGATTTTTCTTTTTTATGTATTTATTTTTTTTAAGGAGTTTCTCAAACGCTGATATAAAGTTTGAGAGAAACCCAGTAATATTAATTAGTATTTACTTTTTTAATAATAGGGTTTTCTAAACCCCGAAAAAAAATTAAAAATATATTGATTAGCAAGAGTGAATTGATAAGTGTTGATTATGGAATAAAGGGAATCAAATATTTCAGAAAGGGAAATGCAACTATGCAATAGCATTATTAAATAATTGTAACATATATAGAGAGAGAAACTGTGATCCCAAATGATTTTTTTTTGGTTATGATTATAGCTGAAAGAGAGAGAAACTAGTTAGTTATGTAATAATTAATTGCTATTTACAATTACCTTGGTGACCATGACCTAAACCAGAAAAGCTTTTGCACTCGTCGTAGCCCATCCATGTATAAATCATTAGCCATATATCATACTACTTTTGTGTGTGTGTTGTTCTATTTTCCTAACAAAATAAAATGAAAATTAGCAAGGTTGGGTCCGTTCAGGTACTAAAATCAATTTTTTTTTTAAAATTTATTTATATTTTATGTGACTTTTTTTTAACTAAATTTTAATTTTTTTTTATAAATTATAGTTTTTATGTATTAATCGATTCATAAAAAAATTACAAAAATATTGAAAAATTCATGTTAATTTTGAAAAAATAACAAAAAATTAATCTTTTGAATTTATTTTTTAACTTTTATATAAATTAATAATCTTGAAATTTTTAGATTTTGGTTTTACGAATACAATTAATACGTTTAAAAACTACAATTTTTTAAATAAACTAGCTTTTAGTACCTACCCTAAGCTCTTCCTACAATTGTTTTTTCATTATTTTTTTCTTCATAAAAAATAAATCCTATCATTGTTCAAGTACGTGATTTACACTGATACAGGGAAAATGGTTCCTGATAATGAAAGACTTTTAATACTTCGTTCATCTTTGGAAGACTTGCTTTTACCTGATTGGATGCAAAATTAGGTAAAATATATAGTAATCATGCCATTAGGTGAAATTGCAATCGCACTCTCAAAATCGCACATGACAGTTGATTTAATGAAAGAGTTTTAAAGTCCTACGGAAGAGAGATATATATTTTTTTTTTTTCATATAATTACAAGTATAGGATGGTCAATAATCAGATTAAATTGGTTCAAATTAATTTAATTTGAATCTGATTTAATAGTATTAAATCAAATTTAGCATTTCATGTATACATATATATTTTGTATATATATATATATATTTTGTGGCCAACACTAACTTTAAAATAGTATATATTCATATTTCTGTGGTATTTGACTTACTAACAGAAACCCAAAAAGTTAATTTTTATTAATTTTTTTCTCCACCAATTGTAAAATTAATTTTTAATTTTTATCAATTTTTTTAATTTTCTCTGATTTTTTTTTTTAATTTTCATAAATATTTACCAAACATTCAACAACCAATTAAAGTATAACATCTCAATTAAAAAAAAAAAAGGTATATAATTATGTTCTTTTGTCGTACCAAAAGTCCTTTCAAAAATACATAAATCAAGTGAAGAATAATCATTTAAAGAACATGATATATCTGCCATAAAATTGAAATAAATTAACCTATAAAACCCTCAATTAAACACAATTTTAAGACATAATCATGGATATTATAAAATTTAAATATTTGTTCCAATATAATGGTACATGCGGCATCTTGAACGTAAGTTTAGTTTTCAAAAATAAGGAAATGCAGATATTGCTGATTCATTTCAACCATATTACTACCCTTGTCTATGAATAAGCAATTAGCAAAAGAGATGGATCAAGATGCTAGCTAGTGTATGTTAAAATGAATTGAGTTCCAAAAATTAATATGAACCAAATTAAGGATACATGGTATTACGAGATGCGCTTATCATCTTAGACTTGATTTGGGAAATAAAAAAATTAATTTTTTTTTTGGTAATTGATTTATAGTTAATTACTAAAAAATTATTGTTATTTGTGTGTGTGTGTGTTTGAGAAAGGAAAAAACAAACTTTTAGCTTTTCGCTAATTCGATAGTTTTGCCCATCAATCTTAAAAAAAAAATATAAAATGTAAGAAAGTGAGTTTAGTCATTTTAGAAAAAGTCAAATACTTAGTAACTGGTAACTACTAGCTACCTTTCCCAAACGGTGCCTTAGTTGCATTATAACATGTATGAGTAAAACTTTAGCCATAGGATTGTTTTTTGTAGTTGGTTATGAGAGTGTTTGATTTACCAAAGTTCACAAACTTTTATCAATTGTTTGTACGTTCTTCCAGTTAAATTTTGTCACATATCACTTTTACATTAAATCTATTTACTTTTATTGTACTTTGCCAACCAAACACCTCTATATATACAACTTTAGCAAATCTACAAAGAGTTTTGAGGGACAAGCAAATCTTGACAAAGAACCCTTAAAAAAACTTTAATTACTGTAAATGTATGACCTTAAAAGTCTAATTTGTACATGCCGTTATTGTTGGGGATCCCTCCGCTTAAATCCACAAGCAAACGCTCAAATTTATAAGCAAACGCACACAATCGAAGACAAACAAGAGTAAAAAATAATTATAAACAAGAAGATAAAAAAAACACAGAGAATTTGTGATTCCGACTTAAATTAATTGCTTAGTTGTACATCTACGGGGTGCTGGGGTGTTTTATTATGATGAAGTACAAAAAAAGGTTACAAGGGTACAATAGAAGTAACCCTAGGCGTTCCTTTTATAGTTGTAAAGAATTCTAGCATAGATAAATAAAAAAATTTAAAATGCAAAAGTACACTTTTACCTTTGTTTAAATCGAACTTTATACTTAACAATCACTTACTTGAAGAATGATTCAAAACAACTCTCCAGATGTCAGCAGTGATCAACTGTCACCAACAACCATTAGCACCAAGCCTCCCACTCAAGTTTGGAGACCCACAGAAACTGAACAAGCCTTCAGCTTCTCCATAGTAACCATCTTCGTAAACATGTCTGTCAGATTATCCCTTGTGTGAATTTTACTTAAAGTGAATTGATCATTCTCTAACAAAGAGAAAATAAAGTGATAGTTTCTGTAACAACCCGGGACTACTGCCGCTTGAAGATATTGTCCACTTTAATGGGACCTACACTCCGGGTCGCACAAATAAGATACAACAGTCTCGTAAACATAAAGTAGTCTCTAGGTCATCCAGCAGTCAACTCAATTCGGGATGCTCACTACCTTACCTTCCTGTATCACTTGCAATATGGATGGGGTAAGCTAACTAGCCCAGTAGGTAGGACAGTGCCAGTGTGTACCCGTGTACATATATAACAAATCATATATACACAAGGGCATAATATAAATATGCATCTCTCATGCAATGTAATCAAATAAAATGCCATGGCCATGCATCTTGTTTCTCCAACTACCCCCAACCTTATTCTGGAACAGGTGACACTTAGCAAGACTTTTAGGCAAGACACGAGCGGCCACCAAGCACACCGTTTCAGCGCTCACGACAAATGCATATACATATATATATCTCATATTTCTGTGGGGAACAGTGTTACACCCCCACAGGTGTAAAGACTCAAGGGCTCCATGTTACACTCCCTGGCCCATCCGCTAGAGAACCATGTTACACCTTTAGTCAGGCATCTACCTATCTCAAACAGGCATTCGCTATCTCAAGCATGCAACCGGTTGCAGTCCGAAAAAATATCACATCCATAAACCCATATTAACGTCCCAACTCCACATGACTAAACTCTAGCCACGTTTATAAAATTTGGGGATCATCCGGTGTTATCATAATCTATTTTTTTCAATTTTATTCAATATATATCAATCGTGCCTCGGCACGTCACCATCTATAGCTCTCTCGGCCAATCCAAACATTAATTTCACCGGATGAAACCACCCCAAATCCCAATGCACATGATATACACAATCATGAAATTAAACATTAACTCAATATAAAGACACATTTACATTTGTCTCTTTCATGATTTGGAATCCATTTTATATTTAGTAAACATTGGTAATTAAGTTCAGGGGCCAAAATATGCATCCGGGATCAAGGAAATCAAAATTTTCCAAAATGGTCTTTCGGCTGTCCGGACGCCCGTTTGTACCGTCTGGCTGCCCGAGAACTGGAACCCCTGCTGGTTCCTTCCAACTTCAGTCTCATCTCCAGTTCATCCTATTTCAACTCCAATTCAACCCAAAACTCAATCAAAAAAACTCCCATACTTTCACATTACGTTTCTATAACTTCAATTTCAAAGATTACTAAAAAATATGCAAGGTCCATGAACATATATGCATATATATATATACACACAAACACATATATACATATATATACAACTTTCTTCAGATCTAGCCAAATTATGCATATATATATATATCAAAATGATCCCTATGACGTCTAAAACACGAATTTAAGTCCCACCTATCTCGAATCTGAAGAGAAATGAAGAAAAACGAATAAAACCACTTTGAACTCCGAACTTCAAACTCCGATCTCTTCCTCCTCGCTTCGAATCCCGTGAAATAGAGCATACCACGACGATCACCGTATCGAGATCTCCCCGGATCGACTATTTATTTGCTCCAAAACACTCTCTCTCCTATTTTCTCTATCTTCTCTCTCTCTTCTTCCTCCTCCTCTTTCTCTCTTCCTGGTTCAGCCGAAAAACGAAGAAAGAAAAGGAAAACGGGAAAAGAAAGAAAAGAAACCCGGGCCCTTGGCCCACTTTGTCCAACCCAATATCACTCTGAGCTAACTCAGCCTAGGAAAAATAAAATAATCTATTTATACTCAATTTAAATATTTCATTTACTCAAAATAATACAAAAATACACCAAATTAAAATACCGGGTGTTACACTTTATATCGATATGCTTAGTTCTCGAATGAAAAACTACGTTCTTCGTAAGATGTATCGCATTCTATCGCTAAATAATTTATAACTTTCTTGTTTTTTACCTAACTCTTTCATGAAGCTCCACAACCATATCATCTCCTTACACGCCTCTGTGGCTGCAATATATTTCGCTTCTGTTGTAAAAATAATTACTATTTTTTTGTAACCGCGAGACCTAACTGACTACTGCACTCTCCAAAATAAACACATACCTAGTAATACTCTTCCTGCTGTTAATGTCCCCTACTAAATCTAAATCCACAAATACTTACTAATAAATATTAAAACCACCAAAACATAAAACTATATTAGAAGCACCTTTCAGATACCACAAAATTTACTTGACTGCTTCCTAATGCTCTTTATCCAGATTTGCCATGAACTTCTTGACAACTCCCACTGCACAAGCAATGATTAGGCTCATGCAAACCATAACATACATCAAACTGCCTACCGCTAAGGCATATGGAACTTTAGCCATATAGTTCTTTTCTTCATCAATTACGGCTCTTTTTTCGTTCGAAAGCTTGAAGTGACTTGCCAACGGTGTGCTAACAGGCTTAGCACCTTTCATGTTAAACCTTTTGAGTACCTTTTCAATATATTTCTCCTATGATAACTTTAACTTCTAGTTCATCCTGTCTCTACTAATTTGCATCCCAAGAATTTTCTTTGCAGAACCTAAATCCTTTATTGCAAACTCTTTGGATAGTTATTTTTTGAGATTAGTAATCTCATCCATGCATGAACCTATAATAAGCATATCATCAACATATAAAAAAAGTATGAGATATAATTTACCAAGCTTCTTAAATAACAATAGTGGTCCCCACAACATCTATTAAACCCCGTATCTGTCATAAAAGTTGTAATATCCGGTATTTATTTTTGGTTATCTATGTATTATTTTCGACTAATAAAATATTTAGACTGAGATTATGTCATTTTATTTTATTTTTTATGGGCTAAGTTTTAGCTTAAAGTGGTATTGAGTTGGACAACTGAGCCAATGGCCCAATCTTTTTTTTTTTCTTTTCTTTCTTTTTAGCTTGCAGCCATTCTAGAACTGATAAGAAGATAGAGAAAAAAAATGGAAGAAATGGAGAGAGAGAAAAGAGAAATGTGAGAGAATAAAGAGAGAAAATGAGTTTTGGCAAGAAAGATCAGTGGATCGGGATAGTACTCGACGTCATGAACATTATGGTAGTCTCCATTTCCTATGATTTTGCTCAATGTGAGAAAAATCGATGCCAGAAGTTCAAAATTTAAAACTCAAATCTCCTCTTTCTTATTTTCTTTATAGATTTGAGGTAGTAAGACTTATATTTATATTCTAGATGTTGTTAGATGATTTTGATATATTATATGCTTAATTTGGTTGAGTATTATAGGATTTGTGGTGTATATATATGTATCTATGAATTTGTGTATATATATACATATATATGTTGAGATCTTACATATATTTAAGTTATTCTTAAATCTATTGTTGTAGAAACATGTTATTAAGGCATTTGAATATTTGTATATGATTGATTGTTGAGTTTAAGGCTTAGATGAGTGATTTATAGGTATTTTGGAGTTAGATTTTCATTAAAAACTAAAAATTTTTTAATCCAGTTGTCACCCATAGAGTAAAGAAAATAACATTGGACGAAACCTTTTTACATGGAGAAAAATTTAAAATAAAAATTCACTATCAAAAGTTACAAAATATTACTTAAATTCTCTACGATTCACTCGCACGAATTCTTTCGTCACTTTTGTTTGAATCACTCGATAAACCCTACTTGTAGACTTTCTGCTTCGCATGGAAAGTAAAGAAAGAACAAAAGAAAATAAAAGAAAGACTTATAAGCTTACAAAGGAAAAACTCTCTCTCTCACAAGACTATAATATGCCCACTCAATTCCCATTATACATTAAGCTTGGGTGTATATATATGGATTTACAAAGTTCTATTTTAACCAGGACTCAAAAAATAAACAAATTTCTTAAAAATAGATTTCCTAAATGAAAACAAAATTTTCATAATTTCAGAATTTGCTTTAGGAAATTCTCCAAGTATTGCTGGGACTATTTAGGATTTGAAAACTTTTACAATTCTTCCATAATTTATAAGAACTCAATTTTCATTCAGTTTTTTTTTTTTTTTTTTTATTTAGGTTTCCTAATTATATTAGCAACATATAGGTAACTCAATTCTTGTCTAATTTAAAAATTCAATCTTTATTCTATTAGGAAACTCCATTCTTACTTGATTTAGGAAGCTTGCATTTCATTTCATGTCCAATTAAGAAATCCTATCCTTAAATTGCAAATTTAATTATTTTGTTTGGATTTGCTATAAATTTGACTTGACAAAAACAAACTCAGAAACTAGGTTTTAGGTATTGGCATTCAGACGGTATCTCTGGCATCGGGCTCACTGTTTGGTGATAAGGTTAGATGCTGGCATTTGGTGCTGGTGTCAGAAAGAATACCCTAGCTTTCAGATGGTGTTTGACAGAATATCTGAAAATGCTGAAATTTAAATTCTAAACGCTTGTTTCATGTCCAAACTCATTAATTGTTGATTTTTAAAGATTTAATAAACCCCAAAGTATCATCAAACTTAATGAAAATGCATTCTTATATTAAGATTATATTTATTTACATAATTGAGCATATCATGTGCATAGGACTAAGGTTACATCATCCGATTTGAAATGTGATTATTGATTGGCTGAGGGTACTAAATGGATATTGTCAACATTCTGAGGCACAAGTTATCTATATGGACGAGATTTATAATTTTGAGAACATTATAAAATAAGATTTTAAAATACCAAATGAACCAATTCGATTTATATGGCTAGAGTTTAGTTATTTAGAATTAGGATGTTAATTAAAAGATATGATTATGAAATTTTCTCCAAACTGTAGTCGGATTTTACTTGAGCTAAGTAGATGTCTGATTAGGAGTATAACACAGTTCCCTAGTAGAAAGGCTAAGGAGTATAACACGGTCTTCCTAAGTTTATACCGGTAGAGGTGTAATACGGTTCCGTACTCAGTTTGTATATATATAGATATACATTCGCTGTAAGCATAAATGGTGTTGTTGGTGACCCTACATGCTTTGTTAAGCATCGCTCGTCCCAGGATAAGGTTAAAAATAGATGAAGATTAGAGAAAATGTATTGACATTACATTTTAGTATTACCTATTACATAATTATTATTATTTGTTGATATACTGAGATTGTTAATTATAATAATACTTAATGTTTAATATATTGATAATGAGTTAAGTTGTAATTAAATATTGTTTAATGAAATAGAAACTAAAGTGACATTATCCCCAAAGTGGGACACATTGGCAACTTGGGGTTGAGTAATCTAAGTCTGGTCTTAATTATGGACAATAATAATTGTGTTTATTCTTCTAAATGGAGAGTTGAATATGACCCAAAATATGAGTCTACTACTTATCTTTATAATATTATCATTTTGAAAGATATAAACATGACTATAGTATATGTTTCAATCGTGTAAGCCTTAGATGCAATTCTAGTGATGACGTTGAGCTGGTTTATATCATTGTTTAATTATTGGTAATACTCTCTAATATTCTTTTATATGAGAATGTGGGGCATTTGCCAACGTTTGAATGGGTGTTTATGATTTTGACTTAACTTAGGCTAGATTTCAATCAGTTTTATTTAGTTTTTATATTTTCATGCCATTCGTCTCAGACTATGAGGTTAAGGAGGTGACAAAAGTATTAAACTTTTTATACCACTGTCTAGGCACTTGTTTTAACCTATACAGACTCCTACGAACCTTACACACATGATCCTTCTTTCCTTTAACAACATAACCCTTTGGCCAATACATATAACTGTCATGCTCCAAATCCCCATGAAGGAATATATTTTTTACATCTAACCAGTCTAAGTGTAAGTTCTCAATAGTCACAATATTAAAGACACATCTGATAATAGAAATCTTCATAACAGGAGAAAATTTTGACGTAGTCAATACTTGGTTTCAACTCAAAACCCTTCACTATCAACTTTGCCTTGTACATTTTGCTCTCATTAGATTTTTCTTTGAGCCTGTATACCCATTTGTTGTGCAAAGCTCTCTTTTCTTTGGTAACTAAACTAAGTCTTAAGTCTGGTTTGATGGGAAAGAATCTATTTCATCATCCATCACATGCTCCGACTCCTTTTTGATCTCCACTTATAATTTTTTTTCAAAAGACTCTAGTTCACCACTACTAGTTAGCAACAAATAATGTATAGAAAGAGAATAGCGCAATAGAGGTTTACTGATATGATTAGATCTCCTAAGAGGTAGAGGAGTCTGTGGATTTGCTTGTGGAGTATACTGTATATTAACATTCTGAAGCTATAAGACATTCGTGTGAGGGATCCCTTCAAACTCTATAATGTCTGAATTTTCATTGGCCTCCATATGTTGATTTTGTCTATTTTATACAAAATAGACTCATTAAATATTACATTCATACTCTTACTTGTTTTTTGATTTTCAAAATCATACAGCCTATACACGTAGTTGTCAGTACCATAGCTTATAAACATATACTTTTGAGACTTAGCATCAAGTTTATCCCTATCATTTAAATTAGTATGCATATAGGCCATGCAACCAAAGACTCATAAATAGGATAAATTTACCTCTTTACTTGACCAAGTCTCCTCCGACAATCCATTATTCAAAGGAACTAAAGTTCCCCTAATGATCAAATATGCCACTGTAGTTATTGTTTCAGCCTAGAATTGCTTAGGTAACTCAGCATGTAGCCTCATGCTCCCTGCATCCTCTAAGATCGTCCTATTCGTGCGCTCAACAACTCTATTTTGTCTTACCTTCTTTGGGATTATTTTTAATCTTCAAATCCCATCCATAGCATAATAAGCCTAAAACTCACCATCACAATACTAACTGCCATTATTAGTTTTCAAACACTTCAGTTTCTTTCTTGTTTTATTCTTAACTAATGCTTTCCAATTCCTGAAAACACTAAACACATTAAATTTATGCTTAAAAAAATAAACTCATAATTTTCTAGTAGCATCATCAATGAAAGTAATAAAATAAAATGAGCTACCAATAGAAGATACTTGAGACTAACCCCACACGTTTACATGAACCAGCTCTAACTTTTCTGATTTTAAGGTCCTTGCTACCTTTGTAAAGCTAACTTTTTTTGTTTCCTAAAGCCACAATCCTCACAGAAGTCCAAATTCAGTGATTTACAACATGGCAATTTTTCTTTCGATAACATTATCTTCATCCATTTTTCGTTCATGTGGCCCAGCCTACGAAGCCACATAGTACAATCGATCTCTGATGTTGCTATTGTAATGCTACTATAAGTACTTGAAGATACATTCCTTGCTCATCTTCCAAGTATCTAATATAAACAATGTGACCACTCCACCCTCTGACAACTGACCCATCGAAATAAGATTCTCTGTTAGACTAGGCACATGTCTAACATCCTTCAATTTCAATACTCTCCTATCTATCTGAGTAATTAGCACATCTTCTTTTTCAACTATGTTGCAAGCCTTATCATTACCTAAGTAGACCTTTTCAAAATTTTTTTACACATAATTTTGTAACACATTCATGTGAGAAGTAGTATGAGATAAGGCTTCCGATTCTATAATCCAAGACTCATGATAAGAATCCAACGAACAAATCAAGGCATCATTATTTAACTCATCTATAACATTAGCAGTGTTCTTACCCCCCTGATATTTCTATTTTATTGCTTTTATGATGGCGCTTTATAGTCTCACTTCAAATGTCCCATTTGACCATAGTTTCAACAACCCTCAACTTCACATCTCTACCATGAAATTTACTTCTATTGCTTCTACGATGACAATTTATAGTCTCATTTCAAATGTCCCATTTGACCATAGTTTCAACAACCCTCTCTACCATGAGATTTACTTCTACTCTTTGTTTTAGAATTTCTTTTTTGTTTACCCTTATTGTTTCCCCTATTCGCAGATTTACCTCTTTCCTCCATACTTAGTGCTAAATCCAAAGTAACATTCTTACCCGATGCTCTCCGCCTAACCTCTTCTTCTAAAATCAACCCAATAACATCCTCTAATTTTATTTTTGCAGAGCTGGAGTAATTACTAACTGGCACGAAAAGTCCATTATAACTTTCTAGCGAACTCAATAATAGAACAAGAACTCTAATTTCATCATCCAAAACAATACCCATGGATTCTAATTGATTTGTAACCTTATTAAATTTATTCACACGTTCAGCAACAATGAAATTTTCATAAGATTTACCTTATTCATCACAGAAGGCTTCTCATACATCTATCTAGGGTTTTGAACAAATCTGCTATAGTCTTTTCTTTGGCAATATTTGACACAACCAACGGCGCGAAGCTCAATTGCACAGTCTCTAAAATTTTGCAATCCAAAATATTTCAATCTTCTTGTGTTATGCTTTCTGGCTTTTTCCCACTAATCGGAAGATATCAATCTTTCTGATAGAAAAAATCTTCCATTTTAATATTCCAAAAAGCGTAATTTGTATCATTGAACTTTTTGATCTTGTATTTATCTTCAGCCATTACGTAAACCTTTGATCTCATAACCTAGAGCTCTGATACTAATTGTTGGGGATCTCTATGCTCAAACCTATAAGCGAACTCACACAATCGAAGACAAACAAGAACAGAAAATAATCATAAGCAAGAAGATAATGAGACACGAAGATTTATGTGGTTCTAACTTAAACTAATTGTTTAATCATATATCCACGGAGCGTTGGGGTATTTCATTATGATGAAGTACAAGAAAATGTTACAAGGGTATAATGAAGATAACCCCAGGCATTCCTTTTATAGTTGTAAGGAACCTTAACATACACAAATAAGAAACCTTAAAATGTAAAAGTACGTTTTTACCGTTATTTAAATCAAATTTACACTTAAAAAGACATCCCTTGTTCTACTGCTTCTCGTTCAAATAGATAGAGCTAGCTATTGATCCATACATATGTATTTATGTATGTATGTATTTAACTTTTGCAAATGTATAGCATTTGAGAGACAACTAAAAACTTCACAAAGATCCGTCGAACTATAAACTTAATTTTTCTCACATACAGAATTTTAAATAACTGTCGTACAAGGTATGACTGAAAAATTCTCTGCCAAACCCAAGGTTAACATGGAGGCCCTTGGCTTGGGCGACTTGTCTGAATATCCCGCTAATTGGATCGGTGCCGCCACTGTGGTTCTTTGGCAAGTCCCAAACCACTTAGCCAGCATGTATTTTTTCTTCCTCCATGGGCCCTTATGCATACTTCTATCCTTCATGCACTTCTCGGCAGATAAGCACAATATTTTGATTACAGCTTGTAATTTCTCAGCTTTAGCGACAAACAAATCGGGTAGTTGGCTAATTAACTTCTTGTATTCTTCGTTAGCTCTAGCTATCTCGAATTCTGCCCTGAAATTCAGCTCAATCACAATTCTCACTTCTCCTCTCGTTGAGCTTGAGTTGTCCACCACCTCCAAAAATGTGTGCTCTCCTGAAAAATGTACAACTAATTTTAGCAATACTAATAACAGTAGTTAGTTAGTGTGAATCTCAGTGTGAGATACACACCTACAATTGTAAATAGACAATAATTACGACAATCATGATTCCTTTTGACTAGTAACGGTATTGTCAAGAGCAGGCCAACATTTATAATAAGTGAAGATAAAATTATATTTTTAAAATAAATAAGAGCAAAAATAAAAACACAGTAGAACAAAATATGAATAAAAAAAGTATAATTTATAAAAAAAATAGTAAAATTAATAATATTTTAATGTAATTTTTTAATTTAATAAAAACAATTATCTTTACTAGACCTAACCTGAGTCCGCCCACCCATGAGTTCGCCTTTTGTAATTAAAAAATTTAAATCTCTAGCTATCCCTTCAATGAAACTATTGTCTTTTTTGGTGAATCTGGAGATTTCAAACCCTCATCTGATAACATTGCTTCCCTTAGCATTCTCATAAGGTGGGGTGTAAATTATCATATATATATATGTATATATATACCTGGTGGGATATCGTCGGATCTCCTCCACTTGGATTTGCAAATGGCACAATTGTAGCCCGCTCTTTGGAGGTGATTGAAAATTTCTTTTTGCAGACAATTCTGGCATTCATCGGCCACCGTCGAAGACTTTCCACAAGAACAACCATTACCGGTCAATTTTATTTCCGTCATGGCTTCTTTAATAACTTGCTTTATTTTTGATTCTGTAGAACTTCTCTTTCTCAAAGTTGCCTGCAGAAAAAAAAAAAAAAAAAAAAGGAATAAAGAAAAGGAGTTTATTATAACAACTTTAACTGGGGCCTTAATTAATTTGCATAACAAAAGCATTTTCTTAATTAACCTCCACCGGCAAGCAATTAAAATTTACCTGGAGAAGTTTGTCTTTCGATTCCCAAAAGGACTTGTCCTCCTCAACACCATTAGCATTAGCATCCTCTGGCTCATCGTCGAAATCTAAATTGTTTATGTCACGATAATCGTCTCTCTCCTCAGAATTATTACAGAAGCCTTCCGACGACTCATTGCCTTCTTCTAAGAACCCAAAAAACAATAAAGCCAGACTTTCCGGCCTGCCGGAATATTTGACAAATTCATCGGAATTCCGGCAGTGCATCTGAATTTTCACAGCTCCGGCCATTGATTCTCCTATTGTGAGATCTTCACCCAAAAACCTCAACTTTCACGTGCTTTCGTTCCTTAATTTGTCTTTTCTTTCCTACTTACTTTTTCTTGCATCTTTACATTATTTTGAACATATTTATAGAAAGATTGGACCCCGGAATCAAGAACAAGTGGCCGCGTAAGAGGCAGGCTGTCTCTGCTTACGTGGCACTTGATTATTGACAAAAATATAAAAACTTTTTTTTTTTTAAGGAAGAAGTTGAATATTAGGAGACAGCTCGATCCCAAGTCAGCCTAGTCCAATCATATCCGTTCAACAAATTGTTATGGATATACTCGAGTATGCTGATGACCGGGACTCCGACTCACTACTTATTTATCTTTCGCATGTCAAAAGTTCGTTTGATTGGATAAAACAAAACGAAATGATTAGCAAATAATCTTAATTATCCTAATCCTGGGGACACTTTGCGCGTAATCAACGGTTGGATCGGTTGCCAACTGGCACCAATGTTTGGGCTTAGCAAATTAATTACCCTTTGAAAATTGAGTCTATTGCACATGGTTTGTAGGCAAAATTACATAAATTTGTTGATGTTCTTTGTCACTCAAAGCAAGATTGACCTAATCTTGATTTCAAAAAAGCAAATGTGATAGTCGGGGTTTGGTTATTTAATTAAATTAAATTTTACCAACACATTTTGATAATTATACTGATTAGCAATCTAATATTGATCCCAAACATATTCTTTTTTGAGATAATTTTTCTAAGGGTATTATTTTCTTGGCTTTGTTTTTTATATATAAATAGATAGATATATGTTCAATTTTAATGGTTGCTTCAAGTTAAGATTTCTAAGTAATGAATTTGACGGGGTAATTGTTGTATTATAGATCTCTCAAAATTAATAAAAATAGAATAAAAGGAGAGAGAGAGAGAGAGAGAGAGAGAGAGAGAGAGAGAGAGAGAGAGAGAGAGAGAGAGAGAGAGAGAGAGAG
>JAVXUM010000037.1:25156140-25169458 GCA_035590655.1 Pouteria glomerata
AAAATCACCATCTTACATCTTCTAAACTCCCAAAAAAATGGAAGTAAAATTATTATTACTTCTCTTCTTTTCCCTTCTCTTGATTTGAAAATGACCCCCCCCCCCCCTGAACTCACAAATAAAGCATTAGTCTGGTCAGGGATTTATTTTCCAATTCAGGTTGCTCCCTCTCATCTCAAATTATATTTTTTCAAGCATGGGTATAAGTAACATACGTGTAGATACAAGCACGGGGGAAAATACAATCTGTTTCATGTAACTGTTACTAATGAAGAAGAACAAGACAGAGAAACTGTTCGCTTAAATTGCTCATTGTACCATAAAAATTAGCAGTGTTGCTTATATATCAGTAGACCATGCAACATATCATTTATGCTATCGATGGCACATGCACCATTTTAACTTTGTGAAGTATGAATGTTGGAGACTTGGCACTCCAGTACCCGTATGAGTTATGCATCCGACATATATAATTAGATATGCACCCAAGAAATATATATAATTGAGTTTACTAAATAATTATGCATCAGATGTCCTTATATGCACAACAAGTTTTATATTAGCAAACAAAAATATACTTTCATCCTGAAATGATAAAGGAAGCATTTAACCAATATAAAAACTAGCAATCTCCAACATGGTATCTCAGTATTGGGAGAGACTAAGACAAGATTTCGCAGCGCATCAACCCTAAGCAATCTGGACGTGTCTCATACCACATTGGGTGAAATATCAGTAGGATAGTGAGAGACAACGACATATCAGTGCAATTTACTATCATAGGAGTCGATATATCTATGAGATTATATCTACCTAATTTGCCATTTGACATTTTTGAAACCTTTAATTAACTAGTCGTTACATAATGCCCAATACAGTGCCATAACCACATCAAAGATTAAGCGACCAAGACCATGAATTTGAACCAAGAACTCCAATTGTCCTTGGATATAAGAATTAGATGAATCAAACACTTGAACACAAAACGAACTCCTAGTTTGAACACATAACCAACCCCTAGTTGTCTCCAATTGTCAACTCCTCAGGGTTTTGTGTGCGTAAGAGAGAGAGAGCCCCAAGCTCATTTTCGGCATTGCAATGAGACAGTTATTATGTTTATGGTCAAATGAAATAAAGTTCATGAACTTACCAAAAAAATAAATAAATAAATAAAGTTCATGAAAAATAAATGATCCAACAAACATCCAAACTTAAATCCCATTTCAATTTCATGACACCATCCAAAATTGTTCCAGTTACCTAAAACAGATAACTTCAAAAGTGGTTGTCAGAAGGGCAATCCTTATTTCCTCTCTTGTTGGCAATGGGAAAACATCTACAGAAACTATAAAAAAAAAAAAAATGGTCATAATTGTTTCAATTTTTCGTCAAATATTATTGATTTGGGGAAGGGGGATGGGATAACAGGAATCCATGAACTTTGGTCTTGTTAGGACCCTTTTTCTGCTTATCAAGTGCCCCTTTGTCCCTAGTTGTTTGATTTTATTATCAATATGATAGAAAATAGAAAATAGATCATTGAAGCTACCACAGAATGTTCATAATCCTATATTTTTCACACACCTTCAAATCATTTGGATTATATCTTCCTTTTTAAATCTTGTCTATTTTCCTTAATCATCAGTAAATGACATTCCTCAATAAAATTTACAGAGGAAACAAGAAAAATATTGACAGACAAGTACAAGCATAACCAATTACCAAAAAAAAAAAAAAAGTACAAGCATAATGTAAATGCCACTTGTAATATTAGATTCCAACTGTACCTCTGTTCTTCCAGGCATGATAGGCTTGCCAGCATAGAGTTCCCCAAGTATGCAACCAGCACTCCATAAATCCACCGAAACTCCATAATATGTTTCTCCAAGTAAAAGTTCCGGCGGGCGATACCAAAGAGTCACAACACGGCTTGTCAAAGGCATATACTGATGACAATTGAAAACACTTGCTAAACCAAAATCCGCAATCTTCAAGATGCCGTGGTTGTCTATTAGAAGGTTTGAACCCTTTATGTCACGATGCAAAATGCCATGACTATGACAATGGTCAAGTCCACTTAGCAGTTGCTTCATGTAACATTTGATCTGAAAATACAAAATAAAAATAGAATTAGACTTTGGCACCAAAGAAAAAGCATAGAGAGTTAAAATGACAGCTTTGTTCAGGACCCTTCTTTTATATTTCTTATTGAATGAATCCTTGTGTCAGGTATTTTAATCACCACGAGAGGAAAAAGCAAAGCTGCAGCCATGTTGCATTGGTTTATCAATGCTGCCATCAAAATACCACAATAAAAAACATTCTTAGCTTAAAGATCAATTAATTAATACCTGTGGTTCTGAGAATTTAACACCAGGTAGTGATTGAAGTCCCGTAAGATCATGTTCCATGTACTCAAAGACAAGGTATAAGCTGGAAGAAGTTCGTGATGTGATCAAACCTTCCAATTTAATTATATTTGGATGATCAAGCCTGCGCAAAATAAGGATTTCCCTTGCCATAAACTTGATGCTCTCAGGATCCATATTATCAAACCTTACTCTTTTCAAAGCAACAACTTTCTTATGAATTAGGTCCCGAGCCTTGTATACACTGCTATATGTTCCTTGGCCAATCTGCAAGAATAAAATACAATCACACGAGAACCAAAACCAGGCCTACAAGGATAGCAGCAAACAAAGAACAGGAACCAAAGCATGGGAAACATGTAAACACGCTAAATAAAATTTATGAGTTATGTTCTATGTAATCAGGACTTTTATGCATTGTTGTGCAGTAAAATCAAATAGACAAACATGCTTGTTACATGAATGACCAACTACAAATCTCGGACACATACCCCATTCTCCAACCCAAGTGTCAATTGTCCAATAGGGGTTCATACATTCAGAGGAGTCCATCAAACATGGATTATCAGTACAAAGCATAACTTGAACTTCAAACAAACCTAACCAATTCATAAAATGACATTTGGAAACTAGTTTGGTTATACATACAATATATATTTAAAAAAAAAAAGTGAATTCACACAACAAAGTGACAATACTTGTTTAGATGATAAATTCAGCACATCTGGCCTACATTGATAATAGATTCACTAGTCAAATGTTAGCTCACTGTTGAAAAAGTTTTAAGCCCATATGGATCTAAAAACATTAAGTTATGGATCATCGATAGATCTGGGGAATGTATAGGGCCAACAATCTTAGAAGTTCAATATACAAAACACTAACAAAAAATTCAGAATGACATTTCAGTTACTTAACTAGGTGGATCTTCCCAATAGAATAAGAAATTGAATTAATTAAGTCAGAGGGTACATTGCATGGAGAATATCTTTCAGAATATTTAAGAAATATTGGCTCCCTTTGAGGGGGTGGAACAGAAGGTTAGGAACATGGGTTATATGACACGCTATGCTTTCAGAAAATTTAATGTTGAACAACTAAGAACTGAATCACCAGCAAATGCACTATGTAGCTGTTTTATGAATGATGAGTTGCTACTAATTATCAGATAGAGAAGGTAATACCAGGTTGTAAATCCTTTCAAAAACTCAAAATCATCATGCATGAATATCATTCAAAATTTAAGCAAACTTGTGTTTAATTCAAGCAGAGAAGATATACCAAATGCACTCAATTTCAAGAAGCATAGTCAGCAGACTCAGCACAATCATCAAAATGGATGGAAAAATCAACAATTAGATCAGTAGAGAATCATACTTTATCAAACTTCTCGAAAGTATCTGCTCGCCGTGGAAGCCATCCATTGATGGCTTCACCTGCTACCGCAGCAAGCCAAGAAGGCCAACCGGCAGCAACCTGCTCCCCTTCTATAGCTTTTGGGATTATTCCTATAGCGGGATTATTGGGAAAAACAACTTCAGGATCCTCTCTCTTCTTCACAAAATGATCATCCCTGACCCGCCTTGAACCATTCAATTTCTTGTCGATCAACCCAACTCCTTTGTAACCACCATCCAGACTCCCTTTCACCCGAAAACTTCCCCCTCTCTTGGTTGAAGTAGCTCGAGGCACATGTAAATCTGATGACCCTTTATTGGACTGTCTCTCCTTCGGACAATCCCTGCTATCTCCAATAGGAGAAAACTTAACACAAATACAACCCATGAATTACCAATAAAAATCCAATAAACAAACCAAAAAACCCTTCACAAATATAAATCACCACCGATAACTAAGTCTATCGAAAACCCCTCCTTTCACAAATTTCATTGAAGAAAACAATAAACTAAAACCAACCCAAACAGAGAATTCAACTCCCTCAGATTCCCAATTCAACAACGAACCACTATAAAGGCTCATCAACGACCTTCAAGCTCAATTTCACAAAGAATAAACATAAACCCATGAATTCAATCTTTCTTCAATGATATAAATATATATGGATTGGATAACCAAAACCCAGAACTTCAAACACCCGGAGCAGAGCAATCAATACGTAAACCACCTCGAAACAGAAGCAAATAATGAGACTAACCCAAATCCCCCGATTTCTGATTTAGGGGATTTCGGACTTCCCCGAAATTTCTCAGAAACGGCCAAGAGAATTTAGAAAGTTGGTTTTAAGCAAAGAATAGCTTTGTTGCTTTCTTTGACTGTTCAACACGCTCAGATATGGTTATACATATACTTATCTATCAACAAAATATATATTTATATAGACGTCTTGCCGGCAGGGCTCAGTCAGAGATGCAAAAACCCCTCTCGCTCCCTCTCTCTCCAACCTTCTCTCTAAACGGAACAGTTCTACAGTCAAGAGAAGGTAAACGAACAAACTCTCTCTCTCTCTCTCTCTCTCGCAAACTGAAATTGGGAAAGGATGCAATGAGGTTGAGTTCACGTAACTATCCATGCGCACAAAATATTAGGCCGCCTAAGCACCATTTATTTTTTGCGAGAGCAATTTTCACATTAAAACTTAACTAAATTGGATAAAAGTGAAAAAGTCAATATTCAAAAATAATTACTCTCTCTCTCTCTCTCCTCTAAAAAGATTTATAGTATGAAGATAATGAGGTTCGGGAGATTACAGTGAAAAAATTCAGTATAAAAACAAAAGTGAAAAATAAAGGGTTGAAATTAATTTATATTTAATTTAATAATTTTAATTTTGTTTAATTAAAATTTAATTTTAAAATAAAAATAAAAGTTTAAAAAATTTAATTAGAACATACTTAATACAAAATGTCAAAAGTCAAATATTATTAAAATACAAATCGATCTTAATTTTTTATTTTTTCACTAAAACTTTTGTTGTATATTTTGTCATTATAACTTCTGAAACTCGATTATGGTGCTGATAATCAATACAAATAGTAATTAAGATATTAAAACATTTTCGATTGGATAGAATAACGTGAAATAAAAATAAGGCTACATTTGGCTATTAAAAAATAATTTATTTTTATAATTTTGTTTTGTCTATGATATGATTCATCAAAATTTAATCTCTTTTTTTTTTTAATTTTAACTTTTCAGCGTAATAATCATATTTATAAATAAAAAAATTAAGAAAATTATGCTTAGGCACAAAAGTTAAAAAAGAAAATTTACTTTTTTTTTTTTTTTAAACAAATAGTTTTTACCCAAATAAATGCATATTTTTTTATTTTTTTTTTATGAATACGATTAATAAGTCTAGAAGTTATATCTTCTATAAATAAAATCAATTATTTGTGAAAAATAGTCATAGAAGATAAAAAAAAAAAAAAAGTTAAAAAAGAAAGTTAAAAATTAGTTTTTCTATATTCAAAACAAGCTTGAATGGGTGTGTTTGGAGTTATATAAAATAAAAAGTTAATATCTCGAGTTTTGTATAGTGAGTATAAAATTGTATAAAATTTAAAAGTTAGTGTCTCGTTTTTTATGTTGTGAATAAAAGATAATATTTTATAATCTCGTAATTCGTATTTGTAGAGATTTGTAGAAATTTATAGAGATTTATAGAGATTTGTAAAATTTTATTTTATTTTTTTGTTAGCCAAACGCGCCCATGGTCATAGAAGTCTAATGAGCCTATTTTGTTATGCTATGTGGTTAGGAGCACTTTGCCTAATTATGAAATAAAGCTTTATTTATTATTATTTTATTTTATTTAATCATGTTCCAATATAATTGTATGACTCTAATTGAGTTTTATTATGATTAATTATGATTTACATACAACTTGGTTTACAAAACTTGAGGTATGACAAATTGGTACTAAAACTTAAGTTTAGAATACTTAAGGAGACAATGGGAGTTTTTTGTTTGTGTACTATATGATTATGTGCTTATGTGTTTTGACTTGATAGAAAGTCTTTGATTTTTACAAATGTTAACCTTAACTTTATATAATTATTACATGAATGCCTATGATGGCATGTTTTTCTTTTTTTTATTTTAAAACTGTTTGTGAGGGATAATAAACTATTGCATTATGAAACTGTGTGAGGGAATACAAACTATTCTGTCTTAGAACTACGAATGAGGGATTACTATCTATTATCTTAGTTATGTGATTAGTGGATAATAGATTGCGGCTAAGCCAAATAGTTACGAATTAGTTACGTTGTATACCTGCTATTATATGTTTGAGTGTGTATGTGTTATATAAGTGATGTGGTTGTAGTGTTATCATAATTTCAACCTATGTGTATATATTATTAAAATGTTTATGTTGATGTGATGAGTTTGAGGTGGATGATGTTGTTATGATGATGATAATATGATAGTAATGATGTCGTGGATTTTCGTAATGTTAGATGATGAATATAATGATGATTGATGTATTGTGATAGTGTTATGTGTATTGTTACATTGTGAGACGCATGTTCATAGTAATGGATGATAATACATGTTTATATGTTATTTGTACATAGTGAGCACATATGGATATTGTGCTCACTCATTTGTAAATTTGGTTATTGGCTTCGAGGTGAGAGTGGTTGCTAGACCTACTAGTCAGGAAACTTAGGTTCCCTAGCTCTCTTTGTATTTTCATTTGTTATTCTCATATTCTTTTGGTGCCTCGAGTGTGAGGCTAAGTTGTACACGTTATTCTTTTGGCCCTCCTTTGAGAAGTAAGTTGTAGACATATATTTATATACTAATATTCAATTAAATTGTATTAAGCCAAGTTGAACCTAATTATTTTATATTTTGGTGTACTATACTTACCTAGAGGCTAAGACTTATTTATATTTACTTACTTGGGTAAATTACGTGCTTTCCCTCAAGATTAGTTAATTACACTCACCATCCATTATTTTAAATTGTTGTTAGCATTTACTTCATTTCATTAAATCAACCACTAAAATTTAACATAAAATGTTAAAATAACCAAAATTTTAAGTGCGTTTTTTATTTTATTTCTTCCTTTTTCATATCTATGTCAATATTTTTTAAAATAATATAAAAAATAAGTAAAAATAAAAATATTTTGAAAATTTTTATAAAAAAAGACAAAATGTGGGGTAGGAAAGGGTAAAATAAGAAAAAAATACTTAAAATTGTGATAATCCCTAAAAATGCACTGAATTTGAGTATGACAGATCCGTATGCTATAAGATTAATGGTGATCCCTAGCAAGGCATGATGTCTAGGGTTTGTAGACCCTAGTGCGTGGATATTATGGTTACTAAAATGGCATAGTGTGAGTGATTGAGTTATAGTATAAATTACATCTACTTTTCTTAACATTTAGGCAATTACATTCACCTTTTTATTTTAAAATGTTATTAACGTTGATCATCTTTTGATATTACTAGTCATTAAAACTTAATATAAAATTTCAAACCTAAATTTTAGGTATTTTTCTTATTTTATTTTTCTCTTTTTCACATTTCGTTAGATTTATTTACAAAAAAATCTAAAAATATTTATATGTTTTTTTCACTTTTTTTTTTTTACTTATTTTTGAAAATTTTTATAAAGAAAACTAATAAAATGTCAGAAAAAAGGGATAACATAAAAAACAAAGCCTAAAATTTTAATTGTTTTAACATTTTTTGTTAAGTAATAACAGTTAATTTTATCAGAAATGGGTTAATGTTAACAGCATTTTAAAAAAAGAAAGGTAAATATAATTTTTAAATATTATGGCTATTAAATATAATTACTCAAATGTTAAAAGAAGATAGATATAATTTATCCTTAAAAATACTAATTCCCAAGATTGGAGGACATAGAAATGGCACACTTGAAAATTAAGGGAACAACACTAGAAACAAGTGGAAAATACTATAAATTATATTATTTGACGTAGAGTATGATTTTCTAATTTACCAGATCTATTATATAAGTTTTTATCCATTTTAATTTTCATATTTATATTTATTTGTTGCACAAATGTCATATCATAACATATCGTCACGATTTTTGTAATAGATCACTTAACATAGTGTAGTACCATACTTATTTAAGCATTTTATTAGGTTTAATTTGATTTTCAGGTTATAATGGGCTGACAAATCATAGGACAAAAATTTTTAAGATAATAATACAACTACACCAGCTGCTCTTTAAGAGGGAATAGGTGGGAATTTTGCTTGACCATTTGTTATTTAAATTATATGGGTTTTTTATTTGTTAAATTATTTATTGTAATATTTGATATGTAATAATTGATTATAAAATGTATTTTTGCTAAATAGTATATATTAATTCAAATCACTTATTTTAGATGAATTTGAAAAACATATTAGTCGATATAAATTTTTTTTTATTCATTATATTATTTAACTTAGGGAGTGTTTGGTATGATAAAAAATAAGATTAAATGAGATAATTTGTAAGTTCGCAATTCGTACAGTGAGATAAAAAGTGAATAACTTCTAGAGATTTTAAAAATTTTCAGTAAAACAAACACCCCCTAATCTAGAAATAAACCTCATTCTCTTTCTTGTATTTAGGGTGCATTTGGCACATTCATAAACTTTAAAAACATTGAAAACCTCTTAAATTTTCAAAAATTATCTAATACATTTTGCACTTCTTGAATTTCAAAAATTTTCTATAAATATATGTATATATATATTTATATATCCCAACAAATTTTTACAAACCTTAATAATATTTAAAAAGTTTAATAATTTTTCTACAAATTTTAACAAATTTTTAACAATTTTAAATAAATTCTAATATAAAACTATTTTTACTGATAAAAAAATAAAATTGTTCGAACAATTTTTCTCTTTAAAATTTGATGTAAAAGTAAAAAAATTTCACTATTCATTTTCAAAAAATATGATTTGATGATTGTACGCTAAGCCCCCGTTTGGTAACGTTTTCGTTTTCTGTTTTTTTTTTGTTTTCGTTTTCAAAATTTTGAAAACTTGCAACAAAAACATGTTTATTAAATTTTGTTTCTGTTTTTTTGTTTTAAAAAGAATGAAAACGACAAGAGAAAAATGAAAACAGAAAAAAGGTGTTTTCACTCATGTTTTCCTTTTTTGTTCTAAATATTTTGACCCATTTTTAAACATTATCAATTTTAATATAATATAATACAATATAATATAATATAATATTATTATATTATATTATAAATTATATTATATTATTGTCATATTATATTGTTATATTATATAATAATTAAATTATTATAATAATAATATATTATATTGTTATATCTATATAATATAATATATTATAATATAATTGATATAATTTAATAATTTAATTACTATATAATATAATAATATATAACATATTATGTTACTATATAAAACTACTATATGTAACATATTATATTATATATTATATTATATTATATTATATTATATTATATTATATTATATTATGTTAAAATAGACAATGTTTAAAAAATAGCCAAAATATTTGCATTAGAAAAAAAAATAGAGTGAAAATACCTTTTTTCTGTTTTCATTTTTCTATTGTCGTTTTCATTTTTTTGGAAACAAAAAAATGTAAATAGATTTTAATAAACATATTTTTGTTGTAAACTTTCAAAATTTTGAAAACGAAAATAGAAAAACAGAAAATAAAAATGTTACCAAATAGGGCTATAGTGTTTTAATTTAGAAAGTTCAATTACTTAAAAATCATAATTGGGTGAAATATAAATTGACAGTATTAATTTGTACATGATCTTCACTCTTAAAATATGGTGAAATTTAAAATGTCCCAATCATTTTTTGAGATAGATGGTAGTAAGATCTACTAAAATAAGAATTGAATGAAAATTTTAAAATATAAAAATAATCTCCATCATTGAATAAAAAAAATAATTTTTAACCGTTAAATCTTAGTTTGTAAGGGGGGTATTTTTAAAGGCTGTCATGTTTTGTTAAATAGCTCAAATTTAAATTTATAAAGTAAATCTATGTGAAAAATTATAAAAATGAAAATCACTAAAGTATTTAAACAATATTTAATAAATGTGTAAATTCTATCTTATTTTTAAAAGTATTTATTTAAAGTTTTTACGTAAAAATTATTCAAAAATATATATGAGAAGAGTGAAAGAGTATGTTTTCTTATGAAAAATGACAACCAAAGTAAAAAATAAAAATAATCTTGACCGTTAGCAATTCAATAATTGAAAATATTTTAAATTTAAAATTTTAAACTTTCTTATTTCATAAATATATACATTTCACATGACACTACCAAAAGCTATCGTGTCATGTTTCCCGTCGTTTCCAGTCAAATTTGTTGGATGTAGCTTTCTTCAAACGTTTCCTATCACTTCTCACCCTTTTTCTCTATAGCATTTCGGTTCAATAAATAATCAACTAGCCAACTTTATTGTCCAGCAAACGAAGTGGAAGACCTTGCAGTGGGAATATACTATAAAATTCTAGAGCCATCCTTTAAATGCATGTGCCGTAATCATCTTTGTGGGCATATGATGCTACACAAAAAAGTTTAAAGAAAAAAAAAATTATTATTGAAGTGAGGTAAAATAGATATATGACTAAATTTAATTAAAAAAATTAAAAACTTTTAAAATTATTTAGAAATGTTTTGAAAAATTTTAGGCAACATCGTTCTCAGTCAAGAGCGAAGTGTGAGAAAGAGAGGATAGAGGGTCTCTGAATTAGGAACAAATCAACAAATCATAGACAGCCAGAATTCTAACTAACTTATGCTAGGGTGTAATATATTTCAACCAAATCACATCTGCCCCAGACCAGGGACAATGCTCTCTAAGAGGAAGGGGGGATAGTCCGTTGAGTATTGAAAAATGCAATATATGTAAAATTTTTAAGCATGAAAAATTTATGTAATAGTTTAATCTCTTAAAATTTTTTAAAAAAAGTTAACTTTTGTTAGAAAAATAGTATGACAAGTATATATAAATTTTTGCGTTGAAAGAGATTAATTTAAGTTGTGAACTAACCTACCTAATTTTTTTTAATTATTATATACAATCCAAAATTTAAAAGTGTGACTGACTATATCATTTGTGTATTTATGTATTTATATTACTTTATTTTCTATTCGTTAAATAAAATTTATAGTATTAGTTATATTTTTTCTAGACCCAAATTCAACATAAAAAATAAAATAAAAATTAATTTAAGTTGTGAACTAACCTCCCTATTTTTTTAATTATTATATATTATCCAAAATTTAAAAGTCTAACTAACTATATCATTTATGTATATATATATTTATATTTATTTATTTTTTATTCATTAAATATATTTTGTAATTTTAGTTATATTTTTTTTCTAGACCCAAATTAAACATAAAAAATAAAATAAAATAAAATTTGGCTCCATATGTCACGCTCATAATATGAATTGTCTGGGACGGACGGTATGGAAAAAATAGGGACAATTAAAACAAAATAAAAATTGTACTAAGGTCAAATCATAATATCATAACATCCATTAGAGCACTACATTCGTCCCAATTCCCATATAAAATAAATATAAAACATGCATCATCATAATCAATGGGACCCACAACCAGGTCGCACAAATAAAATATAATATTCTCGTAAATATAAAATAATCTCTAGATTTATCCGGTAGTCAACTCAACTCGGGATGGTCACTACCTTGCCTCTCTGTATCACCTGCAATATGGATGGGGTGAACTAACTAACCCAGTAGGTAGGACAGTGCTAGTGTGCACCAGTGTACATATATAACACATCATTATAAATACACAACAGCATAATATAAATATGCATCTCTCATGCAATGTAAAATGAAATATCATGGTCATACATCATGTTTCTCCATCTACCCTCAACCTTATCCTAGGACGGGTGACACTTAACAAGACTTTTAGCCAAAACACGCGCGGCCACCAAGTACACCGTTTCAGCGCTTACAGCAAATGCATATACATATATATATCTCATAGTTCTGTGGGGAACCGTGTTACACCCCCATAGGTGTAAAAACTCAGGAGTTCCATTGTCACGCCCCCGAGTCCGGGGACCTAGGGGGTGAGTGTGAAGCAAGCATAACATGAAACATAATCCTCATATCAGAGCAAACGCACCGGTTACGCAGCGGACTCACAAAACAAAAATTCAGCTATATAACGCCTTAAAATTTGGACTAAAGGGAGGTACCTAATAGGCAACCTGTGCAATTTATATGTCATCCAAACATTTGTAATCATCTATACGTTCCCATTCATGATCATTCATCTATTCCATAGGAGCTAATGGAAACATGAAAACATTTACTATAAGTAATCCTTCCAAGTTTGTACAATCAAGGCCTTATGGCCATTACAAGATTAAAAGAAAACAAAAGAAAATATATACAACCCAATGCTCTCCCTCTCAAAAATATATTTACAAAGTGTGGCTAGCTTCGCCTTGGCAAAAATAGGTGTGTGTCTCTCCTTGGGGTCCAGCCTATTCGTCCTGTGTGGGTCCTGCAGGGAAATCTGTAGGGACGTGAGCACGGGCGGCGTGTGCCCACGATACACTCCCCACAATATAACAAAATGCGTATGGTAATCATGATACAATGTCACAACATGATTCAATATTTAAAGCATAAAGATATATAACTCAAGATCCAAAACATAAACAATTTCATAAGCCAATCCTCATATCAAGGTGTGCATTCCCAATCTCTCTTCGTTATTCATTATCTTGTTCATGTTATGTTCAAGCACACATTAGATAATCACACATCATCGGGGATTGGGTCCGTTCCGACGTCCTTGTTCCGGGCGACGCCGCGGCCCCCAGCATGCTTGAGGGTGGCAACCCAGGATGACGCTACGCCCGTGTGTATGCCTAAGCCAATACACTGTCCTCATTTCGTAGGCTACTAACCTACTGGTATGAAACA
>JAVXUM010000037.1:25195693-25206064 GCA_035590655.1 Pouteria glomerata
TATATTAAAATTAAATTTTAAATAATATTCTTCCCATGTTTTTAATACTTTTATGTGAGAGTGACATTTTTGAAATAGAATGTGTTTTATTAGATAGATATTTATTCTTTAAAATTAAATTTTTTAAAAAATATTATTTTTAATTGATACACAAACAACTTTCGACGAATGGATAAAATCGTTCACTATACAAACGAATATAGCTTTTAAATGAATTCGTTTACTATTCAAACGAATTTGCCCTTATCTCTGTAAATAAGTTTAAAATTATCCTAATCCTGTATAAATTAATACTTTGTTGCCTACCCAGGTTAAAAAGTCTCCCTCGCTGTTGTAGTACCTCTCTCTCTTTTCCTCTCACTACCCCCGTCTTTCTCTCTCTCTTCTTCGGGCCCTCTCTCTTAAGTGAGATTTGCATTTGGTTCAGAAGCTAATGATCGAGGTTTGCATTTTCAAATCTATCGTGGGTTGAAATTTTGTTTTTAGTAAATTTTATATGCTTCTGATCTTGACCGCTACTTAAATGTGCATCTAAACTTAACCCCCAAGTATAACGATGTGCAATATAGTTTTACCTGGTAAGTCCAAGATCGTATCCACAGGGAGTCTAAGGTTTCAATTTCTAAGTTATTCAAGATTATTTAATCCTAAGTGTGCTGTAAAGTAAATATGGGAATTTGCTTGTTTTGTTGGATCAAAGTTTCCTAACTAAATTTCCTAAGAAACAATAAAGAAAGTAATTAATAAGAAATAATTCTAACTAACAGAATTTTTGAAACAGTAAAAGCAAGAAAAGGATTTTAAATGCAAATCATATAAATTAACCTTAATTTGATGTTCAGTTTTCAGATAGAGGAAAATCTAGTAATTAAAACCCCTATTTTTCTACTACAATTAAAATTTCACGTTTTTCTGAAAGGAAGGGAAATAGGAATTGGAAGATATTTCATTAAGAATTCAATTTGCCATTTATTCAATTTCGTACTCACGTCGAATGGATTACGAAGTCAGAAAATATTCTTTTAAAACATTCGTGGTTTTGGATTTAATTTGCTTACATCAAAGGTTTGAAAACGGTTTTAAAGAACCAAAATCATTTTCTAGTGATTTCAGAGAATATGGACAAAGAACATTATTTTCGAATGTCTTTTCGTAAGTCAAATTAAAATCCAAATAAAGTGTAGATACGCTTACGTGTACACGTTGCGTATATACCCTTAAGATTTTCAATTACTTAAAATCTCTTACCCTACTTTGAACCACCAGACCAAAGTATAAAATTTCTAGCCTAGCATGCTTATAACAGACATCATAAATCAACAACGAAAATAACTTAGCGCAAATATGAATGAAGACTAGGGAAAACAAAAATAAAATAGTGCAAAGAAAACCTAGATTCTAACTTCGCAAGCGAAAGAACATTCAAACTTCAAACGAAATCCAAATCATGCAAGAAAATATTAAAACGAATCAATAAATCAGAAAACTTATCATTAACTTTAAAATAAAAAAGTACCATACTTTGAAGATCTAAAGCGAAACTAATCAAAGTTGCTAACAAAGCAACGAACATCAAAAAAATTCTCCAAACTTACTTTAAAATAAAAATACAAAAACAAAGTAAAGTGAAAAGAAAGAAAAACCCTAGAACTACAGAGAAACGACTAAAAAGTCTATGAAAAAGTCCCCCCTTCGAAACCCTAAGGTTTTGTCTTTTATAGCCTTATAAAACCCTAAAGAAATAATGTAAACACGGAACTTTCAGATGCCACAGCGTCTGGATGGTAGCCTTGGGCGTCAAGATGGCCGTGTGCTTTCTATCCACTTTGCTCAGCTTGGATGTTCTACTGCAACAGCTTTCTATCCTAGAATTCAAACACGATTTTGACCTTGAAGACAAATGATTCAGGCTTCGGCTAAAACACCAAAGTTGTAGCCCTTTAAGTCTTCTTTCCAACCTAAAAAGAATTTTGCTATTTGGAATTCTGACTGAAAAGTTATGACTGGAATATCACTGGGTGTTCTGTAAAACTCTACTGCACAAGTCTTCGACTATTTCGAGCTTAGAACCATTTTTTTGGTTACAAATCATCGAAATTCTATCTTTCTCGTTGTATTTAAGAAATTAACTCACATAAGTAATAAAATAACAAAAGTAAAAGAATTTATTAAAATAATGCATCATTCTAAATTAAAATATTGAGTTAGTAATTACATTTTTCAAATATAATCAAATCTGACAATTTTCTGACAAATTTGGAGTTTTTTTTTTCTCTGTCCTTCTGAGAGGATGGTGAAGAAGATGCTTTCAATCTATCTTCGGATGCAAACTACCACCGTTAAACGAAACCAAATTTTTCAAAGACAAACTTCTCAAATTAGTGGAAGACATAGAAGTAGTGATGTAACTGGATTGGTGGGATTTACACGCCAAGACCAAATGAAGGTATTTTGAGGCGCTCTAGACCAAACATCGAACATCGAGTGGACGTTCTTAAGATCGAACAATTTCAGAGCTTCAGACTTTTGTTTTTTACTCTAGAAATGAACCAAATTCTTCTGCATCTCTTGTAATACCATGAAAAGCTCCTCCAAATCATCGAACATTGAGTGGACGTTCTCGAGATCGAGCAATTTCAGAGCTTCAGACTTTTGTTTTTTGCTCTGAAAATAAACCAAATTCTTCTACATCTTTTGCAACACCATGAAAAGCTTCTCGGGCACATCGGTGCTCTTCTTCTGCCTCGCAATGTCCTCGAGTCTCACTTGGTCTTCCTTCTTGATGTTCTAGATCAGTGTCCTCGCGACAGAGATATGTGAATTCTCATGATCTCTTTCACTACCTCATCAATTGATTTTGCAGATGATTCTATTTCCTTCCAATCCTTACTCTCTGATTCCCAAACACCCAAAGTTCAGTATCACAAATATATAAAATAAAAATTAAAAAAACAGAGTCTAATTTTCTGTATTCGAAAAACAAATTCGAACAAAAACCCAGATTGATAGCAAACCAAAACAAAGAAAAATGAATTCCCTTTTCGTCATGTTTCTGGAACCATTAAAATTGACAAATTAAGAAAAAGTCGTAATTAAAACATCTTTAATTAACTAAATTAAGGCAATAAAGACACACCTGGCTTTTGCTTTTTTAAGAACACATTCAAACCCGACCCCCACTCCAAAAAAAAAAAAAAATGAAAATAGTCAGAGAAAGCAAAGGCGGCATGGACGAACCTTCAGCGGAGCTTCTTCTCTATTGTGGATTTAGCAGTAGTTTAAAGCAAATTGATGAATCTGTGGATCGAAAAACCAAATGCCGAGATAGTTATTAGTAGTGGGTATCTTCATCGTACAAAAATTCCAGTCATTTCCTTGGTGAATCTTCACGTACAAAAAATTTGAAATCTTAATTATAAAAGGTGGATCAACATTTGATTTGTTTTTCCACATACATCTATGATCCTGACTCTCAACTACTTCGAAAGAAATAGCAAGAGAACAGTGAAAGAAGCAATAAGCTTTCCTAAAATAGAGACCCAACGAAAGAAGGGAATAAAAAAAAAAGAAAGCAAGCAAATAAATGAACCGAGAATCAGAAAAGAAGAAAAAAAAGAAACAGAGCATTGAACGGACCTGTTTTTTGTACAAAGATGGAGGACAAAGGGAGGTCTAGGGTACCTTTTATAGCGGTTCTCGGTCTCTTTCTCACTCTCTCCCTCTCCCTTTCTCTCTCCTCTACCTTCTCAGAGAACCGGCCGGCAGAGATAAGGAGATTGTTCCTTTGTCCTCGTCGATCGAGCCAGAGTCAGATATAGAAAATAGTGAAATTGGGGAAGGCGGGAGCTTCCAAAAAAAATCTGTACCGTTTGATTGTTTATAAAATTAAATCTCAGCCGTTGATTACAGTATGTGAGAGGAATTCTTTGAAATGAGATGTGTTTTATTATATAGATATAGATATAATGCCCACACACAAAAAAAAAAAAAAAAAATACTCGCAGGAATAATGCATTAATTTTATACCAATTGGAATGAAGAGTGTTTCTCCCAGGCAGAGTTATAAATAAATGTAATTTTTCATAAACAACTCGATCGAGATCATCTAAGCTTGTTTAATTAGTAAACAAACCGGAATGGAACACAAAATTTAGACTTATTTAATAAATGAACCAACTTTAAACAATGTATGACTTGACTCACCTGGGTTCGGTTTTTTTCTACCCATTGGTAGGGGTGATTGGCAATTCATGCTTAATTGTTTAATGCAGATTTAAAATTACGTCTATTTGAATTTATACACAAATATTTTAAAATTATTAAGATCTCATTTGATTTGATTTTTTTATTTTTGTTTTTTGTTTTTTACTTTATGTGTTTTATATTTTAAAAATATCAAAACAAGAAAACAAAAAATACTCTGTTTTTTTTTTTTTATTTTGAGTTAAAAATGTTTAAAATGACTTTTTGCCATTTTTATTTTATTTATAAACTCATTTTGTATTTTTTAAAATAAAATTTAAAAATATAAGTAACCAAATACGTTTTGAGTTATTTTTTTATTTTTAAAAAAATAAAATAGAAATTGAACACAAAATAAAAAATAAAAAATAAAAACAAAAAATAGAAAAATAAATCAAATGACACTTAATTTATTTTAATGCCGAATAAAACCCTGTCAATTATAAATTAACATATTTTTATGGTGTTTGTATTTATTTATTTATTTTTTAATAATCTTATATTCGAATCATCTCTAATATTACTATCCAGTGTGTATGTTGGCTAGTGTGAGCTATGAATAAAACTGAGGTCAAGAATTACAGTTCCACCACTCTAAATTGTTGCATAGAAAAATCAAATAAAATGAAAGCGCAGGATAGGAAGAGTAATTAAAAAGCACTTTGGGGAAGAGGAGATTATAAACATTTTCGCACAGACCGAATCAAGCTGTGATGGGGGTGTAAAGCAAAAAGGATAGGCTGGCAACCCCTCAAAAAGAAAACCCAGAGAGATATCACAATTTTTTTCATTTTTTTTCTTTTTTCTATTTCTTTTTTACCCACAGTTTTCTTTTCTTCTTCCTTTTTTTTTTTTTTCCTTTTTAATTTTTTTTACTTTTTTACTCTTTTTTTTTTTTTTTTAAACCACCGTTAAACGTAGGACCATATCATATTTGCAAGTAGGGGTGGTCAATTGCCTGGTTGGACCGAGTCATGAATATTTTTTTTTTATTAATTTAGGCCTACATTAATTTTTAATAAGTTTATCCGCATAAATTCATTTATTTTTTTAAAAATTATTTAATTTAAATATTTAGAAAAATAAATATTTTTAAAAATTTTTATTTTTATAAGAAAATACGAACAAAATAATATATATAAAAAAATATGATATATAAAATATATATTTTTAGTATTTCGGAACGGGTCAAACTTATGAAATCAATCCTAAATCTTAAAAAATAGGATAAATAATATAACAAAAATATGATTTATAAAATATATATTTTTAGTATTTCGAAACTGGTCAAAGTTATAAAATCAATCCTAAATCTCAAAAAAATAGAACAACCTTAGTGGAACGAACCTAAAACATCAACCGCTAATTATAATACTCAAAGCCCCAATTCTAAAATAAAGACAATAGTCATATGATACACTAATAAACTAAACAACATTATCCTTGTTAATACTCTAATATTTAATATAATGAATGAATAACATTTATCTCAAATATCAAGTCATCGACATTTTACCCAACAGGATTAACTCAGTGGAAGAGGATTAAGTCTGAAACTTGAAAGTATCCTTCAGGTTGTATATTCGATTCTTTCCTGGATGTTATGGATTTAATGGGTGCTAGATTACGGAGACAATGCCGCAGCGCCCGCAGTTTCGAACTCAGGACCTCAAGTTCTGTAAACTTCTCCATCGTTAAATAATTAAAAAAAAAAAGAAAGAGTAATCAATATCTTACTCTCATGGCTTAGATATGAATTCGAGAATCCCTCAGGTATAATTAAATAAATTTTAGTTATAATTTTATAAATCCAGTTTAATAAAAATTTAATTTCTACGAAAATATGATTAAATACATAACCGCGCATTGCACGTAGACTGCTAGTTAAATGGTTATTCCAGAGTCCGCCTCTTCTTCAACCCCTTGGGGAGTACATCAGCTTGGGTGGTCCAAGTCGGTGTGCTTTTGGCATAATTCTAGTAGCCAACCCTACTGTACAAAGACAAGTAGGAAAGTAGAAAAGTACGAGGGACCAGATTGCCATTCTCTAAAAAGACATGGAGTTCCTTCGGAATATGAAAAGTGTTAATAAATTTCCTACGCTCCCAAACGGGCATCGTGAGCTCCCTCCCACATGTACAAATAAAAAATTAAAATAACAAAGCACCATCTGAGTTTGGTAAGAAAAATACAAAAGTTATTTTTTTTCTATAATTGGCTATTACTTAATTATTAAAAAAATTATTTTTTTATTTAAAAAACTAACTTTTTAACTTTTTGTTAATTTTAAATTTTTATTTTTTAAGATTAAAAAAATTTAAAATATAAGATGATAAATTTAATTATTTTAAAAAAAAGTCAAAAAATTAATAGCTAATAACTAAACTACTAACTTTTTTTTTTTTTTTCAAAGCGCAACCTTAACATACAAAGGCATATTTTTAATGGTATTAAAATTTATATTGAATGGGGCAATTAAATAGATGAAAGGGAAAATCACAAACTTATTAATAATAATAAGAAAAATTATTTAAATAAGGTCAAAATCCGTCAAACCGAGCTCTTTGAACGGCTTATATAGTACGTCATCTCTATAAAGCTGCCCTGTTCAATGAGAATGTGGCACACTTTGCGGTCGTTGATATCTAAAGTGACTAACAGAGCATCATTATGTGGTTGCTGGACGCAAATTGCTATTAGTAAATGTTGATACCACTATTGTCCCACATTGGTTAGAGTCGGGGACTGAGACACCTAATAAGGACCTCTACCCTTCCTCTCTAGTAACGACGCGTTTTCCCAAGGGAAGCAAAGCCGGCCGGGGGCCCCAAGGGGCTGGAGAGGGGAAACCCAAATTGTGCCCTTGGGTCACGAGCCCAAGCCCGGGGGACCGGACAATATCGGCTAGTGGGGCTTACCGGGTGCGTGCAAGAAATGGACATCAACAGTAAATATGACCTTATGCTCTAGTTTTGCTCTACCCCTTTTATGGCCTTGGGCTGATGGGTTAGCTACATTAAGCACTTCTCTGAGATGGGCTACTTTTATGTAGTTGGCCCAGGATCTGATTTCTAAATAGGTCGATCGTTGTGCTCACGTGGCTTAGCATCTCTGCGAGGCCGAGCAGCTTGTCCCTCTCTGTTTTTCTGATCGTCCACGTACTCGCAAAAATGGCCTGTGTGCACCAGCTCCTCTAGGTGGTGTTTGAATGCTTGGCATTCCCCCGTGCAATGACCCATGCCTTTACTATCTTTTTTTTCTTTGCTCGGGTTTTCCTTTTTCACGTTGTTGGTCTTGTTGTTGACTTTCAAGTACTTCTCAACCCAACTCATTAGGTTGGTAACCTTTTGGTCAAAGATTGCCAGATCTTGTCATCGTGTGATAGATCGAGCTTGAAAGAAGCCACGACGATCTGCTTAGAGCAATCCTTTACTTCGTTATAGGCCTCAAAGTAGATTCGGACACAGCTTCTCAAACTTTGGTTATTCCTTCTCCTCATGGTCATTAGTGTATCTACTGAAGGGGGTGTTTGTTGTCAATAATGAAGTGCGCTACGAAAGCCTCCGCTAGTTGGGTCCAAGTGCTGATTGATTGCAGTTCCATCTTATTAAGCCAATGTAAGGTGACCGCCCCCAAGCTAGAGGGGAATATCTTGCACATGAGCACATCATTGAAGCTCTAGAATGACATCAACTGCTTGTAGTGACGCACGTGCCCCACTAGATCAGACTTGTCATCATAGAGGGAAACTTCCGAAGGGGCTACATTTGTTCAATATTGGCAACAAATGGTAAAGTGGTGGTGTGACTGAGGACCCTCCTAGCCAAAATGGTGGGTGGAGTGCTTGACTTTATGTTCAGCATGGTCAGCCAGTTGCTTAAGTACCTAATCCTTCAGGTTAACTCCATTTCCCTCAGGCTGTTTATCTACTGATAAATGTAATCGTTTGGAACGAGCCTCGTTCTTGTGAGAATCTGAGCTCGATTTCCTCTCTATCTTCCATCTGGGAGAGTAAGAGTAACTTGTTGATGGAAAACACCATCTTTTTTTTTGTGGTTTGGGGCTCCTCTCCTGAGAGAGACGTTAGAGTGGCTCATTATGTCTGTGTTTGTGAGAGCCACAACGGGATTGGAGACTCCCACCTTGAATTTGCGAATGCTTAGCATACAAGCCAATTTGATCGCGAAAGATCTCTAGCTCATGTTTTCTCTGCCATATCTCCACTTGGAACTGGCCCAAGGTGAGACTATTATATATTGGGAGTTCGCGGTCGATGGCTCCACAGTTCTACTGGTCCCCTGGCTGCTCACATCCCCTAAAGCCCACATATTTGACGGAGTGATCACTTACAAGGGATTGTTTACAGCCAATGGACCTTATAGAAACCTCTTATTTAACTCTGGGAGGATCGCTGCCAGGTCAGTTTTCTCTGATACTTTTGTTCATCTTCAATGCTAGTAAACAGTGTATTTTGTGGGAATGTGACCTCGATTCCCACAAGCGGCACCAATTGGAGTGTCAAAAATCTAATAAGATCTTCTACTGATTTGTTTGACCAATTGGATGAGTGCCAATGACGTGGCAGACAACAGTCTGGTGATGATGGCGTCTCAGGCTTCTTGGGTCCTTGCTCAAACCCTGAAACAAAGTTATTGGCCAGGAAGTGTTCAACCGAACTCCCCTCTGACAATCAAGTCAAATAATGCATAGAAATAGGGAAGGTCGGAGTAATTTCGATAGAGTTTTATTGTGGTGAATAGTGGATACCTCTCTTCTTTATTCTTCATATATTTATTGATTCTTAGACACGTATCATCCTTTTTCAAAGGATGGTTCTACACAGATATTATGGGGAGCATAGCAGTTATGGTCAGAGCTGCACTTGATAGTTGAGACAAACCTGGCCAGAGTTGAATGGGCAGCGGGGGCAGGCGTACCTCTTGTACGTTTCAACTACCATTTGTCTCTCTTTTTGAATATATGTTACGTGTCTGAATTCGATCTCAGATGCACACTATGTGTCCAAATACCCCTCCAACTATTAAAAGTTTTTGGGTAATTAAAAACACAATTATAATTAGGAAAAGAGAAATAGTATTTTGTAAAGAATTTACCAAAATTTTAAGTACAAAGTTTAAAAATATAATAATAAATATTTTAATAAATTGTGAGCCCGTTTGTCAACCTAAATTTTTATTAACTTTACACAAAAGTTTGATACGTAGTAGTTTAGTTGGGTGTTAAGTGACTATTTGGTAACAATTTGTAAAAATTGGTAAAAGCTAAAGAAATTTAGCGAAAGTTAATTTTATGGAGAAAGTTAAAAAAAAAAAATAAGTAAAAATAATTATTATTTCTTTTTTTTTTTGTAAAAATTGATGAATTAAAAAGGCCAATAATCCGTTAAAAAAAAAAGAGCCAATAATATATATATATAATAAAATAAGACAATTTTTAAAAGTGTTATTCTTATAAATTAAGAGTTAACGGTTAAGAGTTATTTTTTTATTTCACTTAATCATTGAGATTATTTTTATATTTTTAATTTTTTTCTTAATTCTTATTTTAGTGGACCTCACTATCATTTATCTTACAAAACAACTCAAGCATTTTAAATTTTATCATATTTTAAGGGTGAAGATTATATACAAATTCAAACTATCAATTTTAATTATACCTAATTATGATTTTTAAAAAATTAAACTTTTCAAATTAAAATACTATTATTTGTCTTCTTTTATGATACTTATCAAAAATTAATTTTAAAGACAAAACACAGGTCCGTTTGGAGTGTTCACAAACTATAAAAAAAATAAAATAAATCTCCAACAATCTTTATAAATCATTAAAATTCTCTATTACACATTTTCACTTTTTTATATTTAAAAAATTTTAATATTTCACTAAAAAAATAAAAAATCTGAAAAAAGATTAACTGAATAGGTAAATTTTTTTAACAATCATATTTTTCGAGTTTAAAACTTTCAAACGAGTACCATTGTTACTATTTTATACTAATTTTTTTGAATTCGTAAGAATAGATTTAGAAAACTGTTTATACGATTTTGCTATGACTGTACAAAAATGAGTAAATTTTTGAATCTATGAGAACAAATTTAGGAAACCTTT
>JAVXUM010000037.1:25237464-25258371 GCA_035590655.1 Pouteria glomerata
GGGGGGGTTATGTGCTTAACATATGATAGACCATAGTTCATTATATGGTACTATTGGTATCTGTTTGTTGTGTTTTTAATTTGTTGAGAATAAAAGAGATATATTAAAATTATTCATCTTATTTGGTTATGATAAAAGATCAAGAGGAAAAAGAGAATTTGAGAAATCAAAAAAAAAAAATTAGAAAATTAATTTATTATTAAGAAATACATTTTATTATCATTAATTTTTGAACTCAACCAATTAAAAACATGTACTTAAAATTTTTTTCTTCCTTTCCTCCTTCCCCTTTTTTCCTTTCTTTTTCTTCAATAAATTCTTAATCTATATACAGTCTAGATTTTGATAACACTTAATAGTGCACAATGGTCGAGTACATTGGATTTTGATTGAGGGGGACAAGCTAAGTGTTATTATAATAAATATTGTTAAAAAAAATAGAGCATGAAATCAGAAAATATCATAACTGTTTTTTTCTTTTAATATCATAAGCATAGAATTTAAATAACACAACAAAATTCATATATCAAAAAATTGAAATAAATAAATAACTATATGTGATTATTTGTTAACATTATTGATGATAACAAACAATAATTAATATACTGGGTAAAATTTAATGTGATTTTTTTTATCTTTAATATCTAACATAATTGTAATAACAATGCCCAAATTGTGCATATTTCGGTAATTATTTTTAAAATTTTTTATTTTATTAGGCATCTTTTAAAATGTTTTGGGCCTAGTAATATTCTTGGTTTGATGTTATTATATTCTAGGTGATGATATTCACGCCCGCCAATTAAAAGTTCATAATTTTGGCTACTATTAGAACTTAAAACCAGAGGCTTGTGACCTTGTCAATTGGCTGTTAAGACTTAAACCCACCTTGGCTTATTTGGTAGGTGTGATGAATAGGTCAGGCCCAACAAGGCTAGATAATTTTGTAGTCATTGAACCCACTTGTTAAACTGTTTTTAGGATAAAGGATTAAGACGTCATCGGGTTATTGGGACATAGGTTAACCCTTAACCCATTATTATTTAAAAAAAAAAAAAAAAACTAATTATGCTGGCTTCTATAGCAGGCCCTTAGCCTCAAGTTCCAAACGTGTATTCAATAGACAATAACAGAGATATTTAAAAAAAAAAAAAAACACATAGAAAAAATATCAACCAACTCTGATTCAGATTTCAGTGTGCAATAGACAAACTCCATATCCAAAGCAGTTTGAAACACCCTCAACAGTGTCAACACAATGTGAGTGGGTGGTTGTTTAAACTGACCAATACCATTACAGATAGTCAGAGCGAACTCTTACATGCAAAGCACAGTGACTGAATAATACATGCACATTTTGTGTGTGCGCGTGTGAAAATTTACAACACATTAGAAATCAAGGCACTCAAATTTCCATCCTCAACCGATGCCTTGGTGACAACAGTGTAGGAGAAAACCCAGCCAAGCCAACATTCTCTATGGGAATCAAAAGGAGAAAACAAAGCCTAAAGAAAAGAAGAGCAGCTAGCATGGAGAAATCAAAACAATGACATTTCCCCCCAACTAATTCATTTGAAATTCTTGACAAAGACAAATCATCAATTTGGGATGAGGTTTCTATTTACCTGGGTACCCAATAACGGGATACCTAAATTCTGATGTTCTTAAATTACGGCTAACTTATATTTTTCCCAGAAAACAACCTCTCCCCAGTGAAAAAGAAACCAGTATAGTCAAGCTGGAAACCAATCTAACAGTGAGCCAACACAAGCGTTAACCTCCAATTTTTTATTTTTCACAATAAGTTCAATTCTGAAATACGGTTTGTGAAAATTACCTTTCACATCTACAAAGAAGAGATCCAGAAGCCAGAAATCCCTTAATCTTGAGAGTAACGACGTGAAGAAGGGAAGGCTGACACTGATTCACGGGGCAACGCGCCGGCAGCGAAGATGCGAAGCCTAAATCCAACACTCCACTCGCTTCGGAGGTCAGTTTATTACTTAACCGTATCGGGAAGATTTTGAGCTTAGCAGGTTTCGGCCCGTGAAGGTAGATTTCAAACGGGTCGGGTCATTGAGCATCTGGTGACTAGACCGTTATCCTTCGGGTCGGTCTGGGCATTCAGGTCATTTCCGGTCACTCCCCTAGTTATTGGATAGAGGTGGAGTATTTAGTCTATAAAACCGATTTATATGTGTTCCCCAAAAAAATAAAAATTAAACACATAAAATAAGACTTATATTTTTATTGATATTAACACCCTAAATTTTATAAGAAAGAATTATTTAATAGTGTTATATATGTTATCTTTCTATTACAAAAATTAAGATTATTTTCATTTGTATAAATTTTTATTTAAAAATATGTTTATTCCATATAACAAAAATATTAAAATTTTTAAATAGGTGAAAACATTAGTAATTTATTTGAAATTATTGTTGTTAGAATGTAATTTCCACAAATTTAAAATTTGATAAATATATTTTATTTTATTATTAAGTGAATTTAATTTTAATTTTTTTATGATAGCGTTAATTAGAGATTTGTTTATTGGAAAAAAATTTACATAATTAGTTTTAGTAGAGGACATGGCTCTAGATAGATTTTCTTGGCGTCGTCAAATCCATATAGCCGACCCCACCTAGTAGGAAGAGGCTTAGTTTGGTTTGGTAATTTTAATTTCCTAAACTTCTGGCCTTCAGGTTTGTTACGCCTCGAATTCCACAACTTGGGGAGGTGGGAACTAAACCCACAATTAATCACAAATAACATATATTCAAACATAAATAAGAGCGGAAGCCAATAAATAATACTGTATTTATTAATTGAATACTCAAAAGTCTATAATCTGTTATGAATGAGCTACAATACAGTATGTCTTAAATTGAGCCCAAAACTAAAACGCAAAATACATGAAACATAAGTAAAATAATCCAAAATTAGCTACTCTAACTCATAGGTCCATCGCGAGCATCTGCTCTTACAAGATCAACTATAAGGGTGAGCACTAGACCACGTATGCTTAGAAATAAGCATACAAGATGTTTTGGATTATTTTAATGGCTAGCCTATGCCCAGAGGTTTTTTAAGTACTCTCTTTATTCTACTTCCTAGGAAGGCCTGTCTTGCTACTTGGGTTGATTTCAGACCCATTAGCCTTTGCAATATTAGTAACAAAATTATTATCAAAATTTTGGTTACCAAGCTGTCATACTTATTACCTCAGATCATTTTTCTATCCCAGAGTGGTTTTGTTTCAGGGAGATTGATTCATGATAATATTTTGTCAGCTAAAGAGATGGTGCATGATTTAAACAATAAGACTCAATGAGGTAATGTAATTCTTAAACTTGATATGGCTAAAGCCTATGACAGGATGTCTTGGTCCTTCATTATTAAGATGCTCAGATCCTCTGGTTTTTCTAAATAATGGATATCTTTAATTCAGAGAACCATCATGAGCCCCTGGTTTCCTCTTATGGTTAATGGTGTTGCTAAGGGATTTTTTCAATCACAACGGGGTTTACGTCAATGTGATCCCATCTCTCATAACCTTTTTATTATTGCGGCTAAATTCTTTTATAGAAGTTTGGATTCTATGGTAGCTCGGTGTTCTTCTATTGCTTATACTACTGCAGCTCATATTACTATCTCTCATCTGAGTTTTACTAATGATATTATTATTTTTACTAATGGGAGTTGGGATAGACTTCAAAGAATTATAAGCATTTTGCACAAGTACGAGGAAGTTTTAGGTCAATTTGTTAGTTAAGCCAAGAGTAAGTATTATGTTGGCAGCTCTGTTAGTGATCCGATGTGACATATTATTGCTTTTGTTATAGGTTTCCAACGTGGAGATCTTCCTTTTACTTATCTAGGGTGCCCTATTTATTTGGGCCATTTGAAGATTGCTTACTTTGAGGAACTTGTGAAGAAGGCCAAATATAAAGTTTTAGGCTGGGCTAATTGGCTGTTGTCCTTTGGGGGTAAGATTATCTTGATCCGTCATGTGCTTTCTACTATACCTGTTTATCTGTTTCATGTTTTACGGCCCCCTTCAAATGTGTTTTGCCAATTGGAGAGACTATTTACTAAGTTTATATGGGAGGATTCTGGTACTTCAAGGAAACTTTACTGGTGTAAGTGGGCCTCCCTTTGCTTTTCCGTTGAGGAAGTTGGCATTGGAGTTCACTATTTTACTGAAATAGCCTCAACTTGTGAGGTCAAGTTTTGGTGGAACTTTCGAGCACAGAGATCTTTGTGGGCCTTTGTCATGAAATCCAAGTATTGTCAGACAGTGCATCCTACTATAGTATTTTTACTTATCCTATTTCCCCTTTATGGAGACGTCTTTATGTAGCTCGGGCTGTGGCTGAACCCCATGTAAGGTGGCTTATAAGGTCAGGAAACTCTAGTGTTGGTATGATTGTTGGGTTGGTAATTACCCATTGATGGCGTTTAACCATATGCCTTCTTCTTTAGCTTCTGTATCTTTTTTTGGACGGACATTGGTTGGAATAGAGAGAGAATTTTGACTATTTTACCAATTTCTATTAGTAAGCAGATTTTCCCAATTCCTACTAGGCAGCAGGGTTTAGATTTGATTCAATGGAGCCTTTCGTTAGATAGGGATTTCTCTTTACGCACTGCTTAGAACCATGTAAGGACTTCCAAGCCTGAGAGGCCTATTTTTTCATTCATTTGGCAGAGGCACATCCTCTTATAGGTTTTTTTTTTTTTCCTTTGGAGACCGTTACATAATTATTTGGCGTTAGATGATTCTTTAGAGAGCTGTGGCTTCTATATGGTTTCTCGGTGTATGTGTGGTTGTGCTCTTGAGATGAAGTGCTATCTTTTCTTGCAGTACCTGTTGATTAAAAAGATATGGCAGTTCTTTTTCAGTATGTCTGGGCTTCATTTTCATGAGTTTCACTCTGCCTCTGCAATGCTTTTATATTAGCTACATTGCTCCTCTTCGAGAAAGCATATAAGGATTGTGGTAGTTTGCTATATTTTTTAGCATTTATGGAAGGCCTGTAATGCTTGTAGATTTGATGGTGGCTTTTTACATGTTATGAGAGTTGTCCACAATATTCTAGCAGATTTGCATCTTTTGGGTATCCCTTTTGGTTTCAAAACCTCATAACTTCGTGGAGATTCTTTTGTGAGATTTTTGAGTGCTTTGAGAAGATTACCATGTAAAGCTAAGTTGGTGAGATTGGTTTCATATCTTAGACCTCCTGGGGACTCTTTGAAGCTTAATGTAGATGGTTGCTCTCGTGCCAATCCAGGCCTTGCAGCCACTAGAGGTATTATAAGGGACCACCTTGGACAGGTTATTTGTGCTTTTGGCCTATACCTAGATAATAGGTCCATTGTTTATGCTGAGTTAGTTGCACTTCAAGTTGGTTCGAAGATGGCTAATTCCTTGGGATATTCATCTCTGATTGTTGAGTCTGATTTTGCTACTGTTACATCTTGGGCTATTTCTAATGGTTCCTGCTGTTGAAAGTATGCTTATTTTTTAGCGTGGATTCTGCAACTTTGTAATTCAGCATCAATTCAGCTCCACTATGTCTATAGAAAAGCCAATTAGACAGCAAATTTTATCGCAAATTAGGCTTGTACTCATCAGCAGGATAAGATATTTTATGCACAGCGAGATCTTCCTCATGCTATTTTGGCATTCTATCATTGGATGCGGCTGGTACGCCTCATGTTAGGAATTAGTGTTCTCCTCTTGCTTAGAAGGTCAGGTCTATGCCCCCTCCTGCTTTATGTACTATGGTAAGTCACCACAATTTTCTTTCACTTCCTTTTAGTAGCTATTATTACGATCATTGTATTGCAATGAGTCACCGCTCACTTAGGCTACTTTTTTATTATTACTTTCCTTTGCTTTTACTGAACATAAGGTTTAAGTTTCCCTTCTTCTTGTACTTTTCCATTGTTAATAAACTGGTAGGGGTCTTTGCCAAACCTCCTTCTAATAAGGAGGCTTCTTTAAAAAAAAAAAACATATAAGAGTATATTTCTTAATCATGCATGACATTTTAAACACTTAATTGATATTAATTAAGTAAACTTTTCATTAATTTCATAATAATATCATCATGTTTGCAATCATCATACCGTTTTAAATTTAAACAACAACTTAACCATGAATTCATAGTCTCATACTAAATAATACTTTCAATCACAACACATATTACAATATCATGTTATGAGTTAGGTATTCTGTAAAATTAGTTTGTGATCACAGAACTAAACCTAAAATAAATTTCCAAGCTTAAGTTGTGGGGTATAGCCAGTCTTGTAGTCCTAGATGCTTATCAAATTTCTAGGCCTATGCCGTGAGGTAAAACTGGCCTTGCAGTCCCAGATGTACTCATCAAATTCCTAGACCTTAGTCACAGAGAACAATTGGTATCGCAATCCCAAATGTACTCATTTTACCTTAGTAGGCAAATCGGTCCCGTAATCCTGGTACTAATATATATGGTAGAACAAACCGTATATACATTTCGTGGGTTCTAGCCTACTAGTTATACTAGACCTCTTTGGACAGATTTTAGGGCTTTGGACTATTAGGCTTTAGAACCCACTCTTTCTAGTGCCCTTAACGACCCCAATTTCAAAAATCAATATCAAATCATATTTTTCATTATTAACAACACATTATACAGAAGAGTTCATCCTAATATAGGTTCTATGTTCATCCCTTAACTTAATAAATCTTATGAAATAATTCCTCCCGGGCCCAAGTTTTATGTTGCCCAATTCAGGTATAAGTTTAACGAAGTAGCCAAACTATTATGAGCATATATGAAATTAATCCAAGATATACATAGCCAATCAAATTAGGTATTCCCCTAACTTAAATAATTATAGAAGAATTTTGAAGGCATTCCTAACAAATAAGATATGATTACATTTTAAATAAATTAATAAATAAATCCCAATTGTAAATTATTTCATGTCTTATATAGGTAAAAAGGTGTTTGAAAAGACATTTTTACTTTCTATGTTGATTGAAAACATCTAGAAAAAAGTTAGAACAAAAAAGGATGAAAGTTGCTAAAAAGTATACCACATCTGGATATTGGTACCCATTGTCCTAACACTCGTAACTATGCACATTACCATCCGAACATTGGTACCCATTATCCTAACAACAGTAACTATATAAATTATCATCTAAATATTAGTGCTCATTGTCCTAACAACATTAGTTATACAACTAATCATCCTAACATTAGTATCTATTGTCTTAACAATAATAGCTATGCAAATTATTATTCGAATGTTCCCATTGTCCTAACGATTATACTAGAACATGGAATTTAGTAAAATTTATCGACAATTTTTCCCATGAAACAAATATAACTATCAATTATTCAGATTTACATTCTCATAATTAAAACATGGCCTTAGCACATCATATTCTCAACATAAATTTATACGATATGGCATTCTCTTACAACTAAAAGGAATGACCCATATCATAGACTTCACACATTCTCCTTAATAACATGGAATTGTCTTTCATTTAAAAATAATATGATTATATATATCTATTCATTAGAACATTTACTTCCACAAAGCATGAATTTATTAAATTTTTAATCAAAACATAAATGTACTTATATATATGTATCAAAAAGAAAATTTAGCCATAACGAAGTATCATATCACAAAACTTCCTCTTGCAACATTCTCAAACACATATTAATGATTTTATGAATCACACCCGACATACACGTTTAATGTCTATTATATATATATGCCTATATATGTATACATATACATGATTAAAAAAAAAATCCTCTTATAAGTATAAAACCTCACCTAACTCACTACACACGTAGATGATCGGTGTGTAAAATCATGTCTACCAACTCAAGTTGGTTCTTCTCACGGCAAATCTGATGACCTTACTCCAAGTTGAATACGAATTTGAAACGAATAAGTTTTTGAAAATCATAAGAAGATTCCCATCTTTTTCTTCCTTACTCAACCTTATAAGAATGGCATGAAGGCTCCTCTTCATCCTCCTCTCTTTCTCCTTCTTCCAGATCAAATGTTAGGGAAAAATCAAAACACCTTAATAAGGAGAGTTTAAATACACTATATAAGTATTTACACTCACCCAAGCTGATACGTGCACCCTTCATAATTCCTTTGTCAGAACTCACCCCAAACTTCCCATGGAAGTCATGTTTTGAATTCTGTCAAATTTTGGCCTTCCCTACTCTGTATTAACTCCTTGTTGCATACTTAACTAATAATAATACACATTTTCTTCCAAGCAATAGGAACATGCCCATCACACATATATCTAGATGCTAGCAACAAAATTATAGATACATTCATGTATTTTAAATAACATATTATTCTAAAATACATTAAATAAAAACATAAATTTAAATTAAATAAAAATCTAAATAAAAAATAAAAAATTAAATAAATATAATTTTATTTACTAAAATAATTTTAAGTCTTTACATTTTACCCTTCTTACAAAATATTTTGCCCTTAAAAATTGCAATAGTAGAAAACACAATTAGATCATGAGAATAGCTAAGGATAATGATGACTCATGTCCTGCCCATATTCCCAAGTCGACTCGTCTGTCTTATGATACTTCCATAACACCCATACCAAAGGTATTTTCTTCCCCCGGAGAACCTACTCACAAGAATCCACAATCTTTATAGGTTTTACCTTGTAGAAGATATCTGAATTAACCTCAAGGTCTCCCCAATCCAAAATATGCGATGGATCAAGAATGTACTTTCTCAACATGGACACATAGAACACTGCATACACCCTAGACAACCTTAGCGGCAACATCAAATGATAAGCCACCTCACTAACGCGAGCTAATACCTCAAATGGTCTAATGACCTCGGCAATAACTTACCTTTATGACCAATGATCTTAGAGATAACTTATCCTTATGACCAAATCAAAATTGTCCCTTCTGTGATGAGACCTTCAAGAGTCTCCCACCTTGAACTCCAATAGTCTACATCTTCGGTTAGCATAGCTTTTTTAGTGACTACATGCTGTCCCAAGCCTCTACCTGATAACTCTGATCTTCTCTATCGTCTCTCGTATCAACTTAGGCCCCAACAAAGCTATCTCTCCTACCTCTGGCAAGCATATAAGAGATCTACATTGCCTACCATACAATACCTCATAAGATGCCATTTTAATATTAAATTGATAGCCGTTGCTATATACGAACTCCACTAATGGAAGATGCACCTCCTAGCCATTCTAAAAGTCCAAAACACATGCTCGTAGCATATCCTCCAAAATCTGTATGGTACATTCAAACTATCTATTTATTTGAAAATGATAGTTGGTACTAAACATCAATTCTATACCCATGGCTTACAAAAGACTATGCTAGAAATGAGATGTAAAACGAGGATCTTTATTCGACACAATCAAAATTAGAGCTCTATGCAGCCTCACAATCTCTATATACTCGACCCATCTCATGTGCCTCATATTTAGATTCTTTTAGGTGAAGATGTATTTTAAGCTCCTGTGATCATAGAAAACTTCAAACTATTATTCCATAAAGATAGTGCCTCTGGCTCTTGAGTGTAAAAATATCTATTGCCAACTCAAGATCATGTACAGGATAGTTCCTCTCATGTGCCTTCAATTCCCAAGACCCATAAGCTACTACCTTTCTTTTTTATATTAAAGCACAGCTCAACCCTTTCTTGGATGCATAACAGTATTCCACATAACCCAAATTTTTTTTTTTGGAATCACAAGTACTAGAGTAGTTGTCAACCTCCTCTTCAACTTAGAATGAACATTCATAAGACTCATCTTATACAAACTTGACCCCTTTCAAGTTAACCTTGTCATTAACCTAGCCAGCCATGAAAAGTCTAAAATAAACCTTCGGTAGTATCCCACCAGTCCCAAGAAGTTATGAATTTCAAATATAATTGTTAACCTTGATCAATTTATAACTATTTCTATCTTTGAAGAGTCCATCATAACATCTTTACTAGATACTACATGCCTACCAAGGATTTTCACCTCTTAGAGCCAGAATTCACACTTGCTGAATTTGGCGTACAATTGATGGTCTTTTAAGGTCTGGGGCACAATCCAAAAATGCGTCTCATACTCTTCCTCTAACTGTGAGTAGACCAGCACATCATCAATGAAAATAATTACAAACTAATCCAAATACTTATTGAATATCTGATTTATCAAGTCCATAAATATAGCTGGTATATTAGTTAACCCAAATGGCATAATTAAGAACTTGTGAATGCCATACTGAGTCCTAAATGCTATTTTAAGGACTTCTTTTACTAGCACCCTCAATTGATGGTAGCTTGACCTTAAATTGATCTTCGAAAAACACACTGACTTTTTAGCTAATCGAATAGGTCATCAATCCTCAGTAAGAGATATCGATTCTTGATGGTGACTTTATTTAGTCTTCTAAAATCAATGCACATTCTAAGTATGCCATCCTACTTAGCTGTAAACAGTGCAGGCGCACCTCACAGAGATGTGCTGGGTAAGATAAACTCTTTTAAGGTCAAATCTTTAATTTGTGGTTTAACTCAACTAGCTCGCAGGTACCAATCGATACAGCACAACAGAGATTGGTCCAATCCCCAGACTAAGTTAATCGCAAACTCTACTTCTCTTTTTAGTGACAAGCCAAACAAGTCTTCTTGGAATATCTCTAGGAACTCACAAATTACTCGTGACATCTCAACCACATGCTCTCTATTTTTCACTACCAAATAGGCAAATAAACTACAAAGGTCCACTCATCCTTGTCCATCTAGGCAAAGCAAAGTCCGAGGACTGTGGTAGTCTCCTGTAAACTTTATCACATCCTTCTCAGGAGTATGCACGGTCACATAGCCCTTAAAGAAATTAATGAATGCTCAGTAGGCAATCAACCAATCCATCTCAAATATCACATCAAAACCAAATATCAGATCAATTTCTCAACTCCAATATAAAAAATGATTCAAATCAAACATGGATTGTCCATATAGATTATGAAATCTAGCATTATGCTCTTACTACGAAATTCATATATAAATCATCCATAGAACTTGCATTGAATCCAAGAAAAGAAACTACTCACACATGATAAAAGATAATCTCCTTAAGGAATCACAAATTCTGTTCATATTCTGGAAAGATTAGAGCAAAAATTCAATAAAATTGAACTAGATCTACTTTCTCTCTTTAAATTCTCTTTCTACACATGAAAATTCTGAAACTGAAATGTATGTATATGAAAAACTAGCTCTCAAATGATCTCAATGTTCTATATATATAATACAAAGTAGATGTACAAAACTGCCCCTTTTTATCAGTCTGAATTACGGAGTACAGTAAACGTAGAATGGTTCGAACACATGTTCAAACAAAGGCATGGTTTGAACATGTGTTCAAACAAACTTCGTGGACTTAGAATTTTTCTTCCTGTTGAACCATGCACGGCTTCTATTATTCTAACCACGGTTCAAACAGAGTATGGTTCGAACACACGTTCAAACTAACTTCTCAACACTTAACTTTTTTTCAAATCTTTAACCATTGCTGTCTCTGTTGATCGAACCACTATTCGAACAAGGGTCCGTTTGAACCAGCTTCTGGACTTAGAATATTTCACTGTTCTTCAAGCGCTGTTGCTCTTCTGTTGTTCGAACAAGGGTTCAAATCCTATGTGGTTCGAACAAATGTTTGAACGACGTCCATACTTAGTCATTTTTTTACTATGTTCACTTGGCAGGCCTTCTGTGGTTAGAACTCAAGTCTGAATGGCTTGTGGTTCAAACCAATGTTCGAACGATTGCTCTAATTTCCTGCTTTAAGTGCAATTTCTGCGATTCTATTTCCCAAACACCTGCAATTCATGAAAATTCCACATTAACAGATTATCTTTAATTTTTCTTTCTTTTTAACATGTAAATTTACCTATTAATCCTCAATTAAAAGTTTATGATTGTACTTTTTATAGTACAATCACACCCCCCAACTTAAAGTTTGCTAAGCCCTAGCAAATTAGCTCAACAAAAAGTTATCTTTTAGAACCCAACCCAATTCAAAATTACACATCATTGGTTAATGTAAATTCCCTTGAGATTACAAGTTCAATCCCTCATAGCAATTACAAATTAACATAAAAGTTCATAATTGCAACACTCTATTCACTGCATGGTCTCAAATTGTGATGCTAGTTCCTCTTGTTCATACTCATTCATTAGAACATGAATACAATTCATTCACACACACACAAATTCTCTTTCAAGTATTGACCCTAATCCTCATCAGATATATTTTCTTCAAAAATATGGGAAAAGAAATTGGTTAATACACTCTTGACATAGCCCTATGAAAAGAATAATCTATAACAAAAAGAATCTTGGACTATTTCACGCTAGGGACTTCAATTTCTATTCAATTGGCACCTTAGATCCGTTAGGTCTTTATTAGGTTGTAATGAGGCTAAGGGGTTAGATTTGGGACTAAAGGAAGGAAAATATCTTCAAAGAAGTACCTTAATTGCATGACTTCCATCCCTCTCCTCTCAAACCCAATTCAATTTTTTTTTGTCTTTTTCTTTTACATTTACTCTCATAAGATTTATCATGAAATCAACAATTTCATATTTTCGTGTTCTTGAATCAAAATTGAAACCATTTCTTGTTTACTCAACTAATGTTGCAAGAGTGTATTTATTTATTTATTATTTTTTTTACTCCTTTTGTGTTCATGCATTACTAAGACACTTGGGTAGGCTATTATCTTATAAAGGGTTAGGGTACTATTTCAGGCTCCAAAAGAACTATACATATTTTCATTAAAGCTTAACATGGTTCTTAGGGAAAATGTACTTTCATAATTGGGCATATCATGAGCATTGGGTTTGGCGTGGTTTCATCCGGTGTGGTAGACTTGTATGATTGGCCGAGAGTGCCATTAATTTATGTGACGTGCCGAGGCGCGTGTGATGTATTTTGATAATATTTGTGATTATTAGAATACCGGATGATCCCCAGAATTTATAAACGTGACTAGAACTTAGTCCTGTAGAGTTGGGACGTTAATAGGAGTTTATGGATATGATATTTTTCCGGACTGTAGCCGGTTACCTGCCTGAAATAGGTGGATGCTTACCTGAGATAGGTGGATGCCTGACTAGAGGTGTAACACGGTTATCTAGCGGATGGGCTAGGGGGTGTAACATGGAGCCCCTAAGTCTTTACACCTGTGGGGGTGTAACACGGCTCCCTACAGGACTATGAGATATATATATGTATATGCATTTGCCGTAAGCGCTGAAATGGTATGGTTGGTGGCCGCGCATGTCTTGGCTTTTCGGCCTTGCTAAGTGTCACCCATCCCAGGATAAGGTTGGAGGTAGATAGAGAAATATGATGCATGGCCATGGCATTTCATTTCATACATTGCATGAGAAATGCATATTTATATTATGATGTTGTGTATATATATGATGTGTTATATATGTACACTGGCGCACACTGGCACTGTCCTACCGACTGGGCTAGTTAGCTCATCCCCTCATTATTGCAGGTGATACAGGGAGTCAGGGTAGTGACCATCCCGAACTGAGTTGACCATTGGAGGCCTTAGGGATTATTTTATTGTATTGAGATTATTGTAGTTTATTTGTGCGACCCGATTTGTGGGTCCCATTGTGGATTGATAACGTATGATGTATAATTATTTATATGGGGAATTAGGACGGTTGTAGTACTCTGATGTATGATATTATACTATGACTTGACCTTGGAAAAGGCTATTTATTTTATTTTGTTTTAAATTGTCTCTATTTTTCCATACTATTCGTCCCGGACAATTTATGTTAGGGGCGTGACAAAAAATAAAATAAAACTAAACTAAATCTTAAACTAAAACCTAGGAAAACTCTAGAAAACAACTTGAAGAAGCTTCCCTAAACTCATATAAGAGGTTGGTTTTTATAGTCTCAACCAAAACCCTAAAAATAAAGACACACAGAGCCTTCATAGAACTGCGCGATCCGAACTGAGACTCGGGCGGTCCAGACCACAGTGTGTTGCTTCAAACAAAATAAGTTCTAATCTTGCTGGTCTGAACCAGCTAGGGTGTGGTCTGGACCCTAGTGTCTTGGATCACTTTCTAGCTCCAATCTTCAGCTCCAAGCATGATTTCGGTCTAATCTTCAACTCCGAGTGTTGCTCCATGTTGTTATTTTGCTTCTTTTTCTTCGTTTTCTTTGTCACTTATTAAAGAAATGTCATCATTCTCACTACATTGAAGAAAATGAATCATGTAAGTGTAAAATATGACAAAATAAACAAACTTATAAATAAAATGCTTGAATATATTCTAATTTGTTGAGTTCGTAATTACACTTTTCAAGTATAATCAAGGGTCAAGAATGTAATATGATATATGAGAAGGGAAAATTTGGCAAGGTAATTCCTTATGTAATGAACGAAATGGTTACGAGACTACTAGCTAGTATAGTTATGTATTTCTTTTCAAGTTTAGTTAGTAGTATGACTTTGGGATAAATATAATGTGAAACTTTTGATGTAACTTTAGATGATGGAGGAATAGTGTTATTATGATATAATCTTGTGAATGTATCAAACTATTATCTTTATGTTAAATGAAGTTATGTTTCCGATGTTGATTTATTCTTACTATATTTATGCTTCATATTATATTATAGATAAAATACCACCACGTGAAAGAGGAGTTAGAGGTCGAGGCCATGGTATGGGAAAAGGACAGAAAGGTAGTCGATGGAGGATAGTGAAATCAAAACACCTGTTCAGCAAGAATAAAAGACCCGTTATAGTGTGGTAGTAGAGGCATAGGGTATACCAGGGAGTGAGAAGGTGCAGTCTAGAGCACTGAAAGTTCCACAACTTGCAGTTACTGATGCTGGGGCGATATTACAATAGATGGCAGCAGCTATGGCTGTGTTAGTAGGAGGGGCATGGGTTGGACCTCAACCAACAATGCAAACTGGCACCACGACATTAGAAGGTTTAGGAGGATAAAACCTCACACATATGATGGAGTAGTTTACACGGATGTAGTAGAACAGTTTCTAAAGGAATATGAGAAGATCTTGGGTGCTATAGAGATCACTGACCCATCCATTTGTATTACTCCGACGACTTTTCAATTAGTTGGGAAAGCATCGGCATGGTGATCCAGTTTGAAAGACTCAGGAGGAGTAGAGGGTTACACTTGGGAAAAATTCAAAGAGAAATTCTAAGATTACTTTTCCCTCAATCCTCAAAGGATGCTAAAAGAGAAGAATTTGCAAATTTGATTCAAGGAACTATCACAGTACTGGAGTATGAGAGAAAGTTTTCAAATTTATCAAAGTATGCACCTAAGTTGATTTCTACTACACACTTAAAATGTAGAAGGTTTGAATGAGGATTGAGGCCGACCTTAAGAAACAAAATGGTGTTACTTGGTTTAGAGGACTATGAGACTTTGATTAGCAGGGCCATGATAGTGAAGAAAGACATAAATAAAACTAAAATCATTCATGAAAATTGACGTGGTAAAAATACTAGGGCTCAACAGGAGGGTGAAAGTAAAAAGAGGCATAAGGGAAATTCAACGACTCCACAAAGCTACAATCATTCTATAAAAGTACAACTCCTAAACAAGCAACGAGATTAAAGAGAAATGCTCAAAGGCAGATTACATGTTTTAATTGTAAACAGCTAGGTCATAAGAGTACTAAACGTTCCAAGAATAAGAGACAAGGGGACTCAGCAGGATTAGTAAGAAGTGGGCAGATGGATGAAAATATAATATGTTATGGATGTGGACAAATGGGACATATTCAGAAGTTTTGTCTACATGTTCAAAGGTAGTGCAATGGGAAGAGTAGTGCCAGCAAGACAGTCATTCCAAGGTAACCGTCCTTTGACCTCCCAGTCAGTACAGTAAAATCAAAAGAGAAATGCTCCACAAGGGGCAATGCAGAGTAAAGTATCATAGCAACAAAGAGAAAATCTACAAGGGCAAAGGCTTGGTAGACCTCGAAACACACAGACCCAAAGAAGAGCATTTCTAGTGGCTCAACAAAAGGTGCACCAGCTGAGCCTATGGTGACCTGAGGTATTTTCCAAATTTACTCATCCAGTGCCACTGTACTCCTAGATATGGGGGTATCCCATTCATTTATTACCGTAAAATTTGTATATGCTTTGGGATTAGATATTAGTCCTTTAGATTTATTCTTATGTGTTGAAACACTGATAGCGGGGTTTTCTTCTTTAACTCAAATGTGTAAGAAATATGAATTAAGGGTAGAGGATGTGTATGATGGAAGAGAGTTTATCACAACAATTGATTTAATTGTATTCGAGATTAGGGGCTTCGATGTCATACTTTGTCACGCCCCGAATCCAAGGACCCGATGAGTGAGTGTAAAACATACGAAATATGAATAATCGAGTCATAATATCAGAGCAAACACAACAGTCACGTAGTTGGACCCACAATCTATTATATAAGTAATCATAACAAACTAACTACCATCATTTATATTAAATTTACATCACTAGACCTTATGGTCTTTACATTTCTAAAATTTAAACTAAATAATATTTCTTTATAACTTTAAATTTACAATGTACATTATAACATTATAAAACTAGTTAAGCATTCTGGAGATGCCACATATATCTTCTATCCTTGCTTTAGGCCACCCTTAATCTTCCTGTTTGGGTCCTGCATTGACATCTGTAGGGACGTGAGCACGGACGGCGTTGCTCACGCTACTTCACACTAATATATATATGTATACAAAGCAATGTATATTTTAAAGTATATTAAACATAACGAGACAATTACTTAAGGAATTCATAATACCCAAATATCAACATCAAATAACAATTTACATTAAACATCATCCAACAATTCACATTAAATAATTATCAACATTTCATCAATTTGAAGGCATACACTTTATATTGTCATTTAGTGATCTCTTTAATTCATAACAATCTTGCACACAATCATCGGGGATTGGATACATAACTAATCGTGCTTTAGGGTCGCAGCCCAGGGCGACAATACGCCGTAAATAAATCTAGATGCATAACTAATCGTGCTTTAGGATCACGGTCCAAGGCGACAATACGCCATAAGTGCATTAATCATGTTGTGGGCTATTAACCCACTGGCATAAAAACCAAATCCTGCGCAGGTTCCGGAACTTTCAACTCGAGGGTATCTCAAGACCCTTCATATTTTCCATGCCCCAAACCTCGGCCAAACAATCAATCAATTATTTCATTTCTTTTCCATTAATTCACATTTTGTTCCGTCGGATACGTCAAGATCACATATCAACACATTAACCCATAATTTCAATTCAAGTACACTACACAAGCTTGTAACATCATACATGAATTGACAAGTAGCATTCAAATGCACCATACAAGATAATAACATTACACTAATTCATGCTCAAAATTTTTAACTTAATTAAATCAATTTAAATAACAAAAATTTTCAGATTTCATGATGATATCAAAAGTAGAAATTTTAGCTTCTCTTTTATACTTTTTGTTCACTTTCATTAGCTCAAAACCAAGCAATTGAACCAATAACACCATGCCAATTTAACCATATAATCCTCAATTTATAACAATCAATATAAACATGATAAATTTTAGGTTTACTAAAGGAGTAAGTTGCGGAATTTTTTTTTTTGTCCCTTTACACCCCATTTTGTCTACTTTAAGTGGCTAAAAGAATTAACAACTATGCACACATTAATTGGGCTCCTTTCCAATACTTTTAACCAAAGTTTCTAGGTATCATTAGGGTCCCAAAAATGTGGTATGAGTGCTGAAATTCCAGCCACTACACATCCAACATAATCTAATTAAATTCTAAGTTTTTAGGTCACCAAAGTACTAGGTATTCTTCCAAAATCGCTGCACACATTAGGGGATTCAATTTAATTGAATTCTAAGGTTCTAGGTCACCAAATTGTTAATATTTCCATACCAAAGTTCCAACACATAAAGAGGATTTAACTAGATTGAAAATTAGACTTCTTTTCCACAAAAAAATTATGTTTTGGTGCCAAAATTCTGTTTTGACTAACTATTGGTATAACTTGGTTTCTAGGTCACCAAGATGCTAGATTTTCACTCCAAAGTTCCAATATATCTTAAGGGACCAAATTTGATGGAAATTTAGGTTTCTAAGCTTCCAACAATTCTGTTTTAGGCATCCAAATTCTGAAATTAGAATTCATTATCATAACTAAATTTCTAGTCACTTTTAAGTGTAAAGCAACACTAATTTTGCAAGGATACTTATAATTCATCAAATTTTCCAACCTTTTTCAATTCCTACACTAACATAACACACATATATACAAATAGAGTAAAGTAGAAATTCCCTACCTCAATTCTTGGCTAATTTCTTCAAGAACTTTAAGGAGAAAGTAGGTTGCTTCTAAGCTTCCTAACTTGAAGAATTTAACTCCTTTCTTCAACTTTCTTTTTCCTCAATTTAATTCACCAATAAACCCTAAAGAAAACATCTTTTTTTTAGCTTCTTCCTTTCAAAAATTTAATCAAATTCTTCTTTAAAATTAATTCAAACAAAGTATAAGAACACTTACCACTTTTTTTTCCTAATTCTTCCTTCTTTGATTTCTTTCCTCTTCTTCCTCTTCTTCTCTTTTCTTTTCTCTTGTTCTTCTTCTTTTTCTTCTCTTTTCTTTCTTTCTTTCTTTTTTTCTCTATTTTCTTCCTTTTTTATTCATTTGGCCGAATGGCCTTGTTTACTCGGGTAGGTTCCATTTGGTTCCTTTTTCTTCCACTTGGTCCTACTTTGGACCAAGGCACATGGGTGGATGATTTCATGGCCAAGTGGCCTTCCTCCTCTCAATATATAACCGGCCAAGTGTTTATGGAATAGTCAAAAGTAGCTAAATTTTTTCCAAGTCTCTACTTTGTCTTCTACCTCACCTTTACACCTCACTACTAACCTCCTCACTAATTTCTCTTCTTCCCCAGATTTTTCCACAGCCTTACCGACTTCTCTTCCTCCCTAACTCATATATATATGTGTATGTATATCATGGTCAAAATTGGATGGAGTTTGGTGTGTGTGTGTGGTTAAAATTGGCCAAAAGTGGCCGACCATCCTAGCTTTCCCAATCAGTTTTTCTTCCATTTCCTATTCAGTTTTCCTTTCTTCTTTTGATGACCCAGCCATGCAGCCCCTTTTCCATCTCATCGCTGGTCCATGAAGTAAAAAGGATGTTATTTTGTCCATTTCCACCTTTTACAATATTACCTCCTTTCACCCATTTACCTAATACCCTCATAAGTTACATCTAATACCAAAATGGTCCTTAATATCCAATAACCATTTCTTTTAACTTAATTCCCATTTAGTCTCTTATTTTATACTAATTAATCAATCTAGATTAATTCCAAGTACTTGGACCAAAACGGGTAGTCATAGGTTTCAATCTATTACACTTTGAAACAAAATAACTTTCTTTTAACACCTAGAACCAATCTTTCAATCACTTAAGCAATTTAGACAATTAGGGGTTTCAAATTACTAAACCTTAAACAAATTTTAACTTAATTTATTTGAGGCTCTAAATATACACATATTTCCATTTTCTTTCATCAAAATTGAGTACTAGAAGTATCCCCAAACTTAAAATACAAATCATTTCCTAAACATAGAAAAATTTTTCACATACACTCATCCTAAAGTTTAGGGTATTACATTTCCTTCCTAAACAAAATTTTAGGTTTAGGACATTATTTAAGGATTTAGATTACCTCCTTTGTCACATAATTATCTTCAAGATAAATTTAAAATCATAGCTTACATTCATCTTAAATTTTCCGGGATACCACAACTAAACCTCGAAGCATTAGTAACTTAATTCACCTTGAACTTAAAAAATGTTCTTGCTTTTTTTTTCTTCAACCCAAACCTAATTCTAATTCTTATTCCATGATCTAAATCACATAGTCGTCTCTAATGTATTTCAAAAATCACATCGTATATTCACTCAAAAATTTGGGGTATCACATATACATATATATTAAATAAATAATGTTATGTCAACATTACTTACACATATTCTTATTGAAATGAAATAAGTGAAATTGTAAATAAATACTAAACCATTACAAAAGCATGTTTGTTAGTCTATAATTCCAATAATCTCCAAATTAGACTTAAAGTTATGCTGTCCTACATCATAGTCCCAAGCCTTATACTTTTCTTTATAAAATAATCTACCATTTGCTGATGCAATCTTGGTACGATCACATCACCTTTTTACATAATTTCTAATATCAAACGATATTCGTGTTTAATGTGTTTCACTTTCTTGTAGGTCCTAGGTTTCTTTGTTTTACAACTACCCTGCTACTATCATAACAAAATGTAATATGAGATTGCATTAAAGGTATCACTCGTATATCCGACCAACCGTTCCTTAGCCAAATGACCTACTTGGCTATCTAAGAGATTGTTATATATTTAGACTTCATGGTGGAATTGGCAATATATGATTGCTTGATACTCCTCTAATTGATGACTTAACCTTTTAAGGTGAATACATTTCTTGAGGTTAATTTCCTAGAATCCTTATTTGAGTGAAAGTCTAAGTTTATATACACAAGGCATATTAGACTATTTGTTCGATGAACCAATGATTACACTTGAAAAGTGTCACGCCCCGGGCCCGGAGACCCAGGGGGTGTGTAACACCCCGTATTTTATGTTGGTATATTTTTGTATTATTTCTGGGGAAATGAAATTATTAAAATGAGTTTTAATATATGATTATAA
>JAVXUM010000037.1:25302143-25312251 GCA_035590655.1 Pouteria glomerata
CCCCCCACCGCAAGAACAATAGCAGGAGTCACTGGACATTAGCATAGCTTCCCTCAAGTACTAGACAAACTGGCTACAAATTGTTATAATTACACTAAGAGGGGTAAAGGTTAAGCCCAAGGATCAAAACCTGGTATACAAATATCATGTTAAGAAGTTGGAAGTCTCAAAGAGTTACAAGAAAAAAAATATGGTTCTTTGAAGCAGCAAACTAGAAGCTGAGATTGAATATTGAAAATTATGCTCAACAATGCAAAAGTGTAATGCAATCAAAACTCTTCCAAAGAAGCCCACCAGCACACGATTGAATGGAAATGAAGATTACACATCTCACCTGAGAATCACACAATTGAACCATAATATAAAATATGAAATAGTGATATCAAAGATTTTCTTTAACAACCTGTGACGAAGTTTCAAGACAATCTAGAAATTATAAATAGCATTGAAGATGAATATTTTTAGTATATTTCAAATATACAATGAATGACCAGGCATTGACTCTGAACTAAAATCTAGAAAGTTTCTCAAACTTCCAGGAGGATTCAAACTCCAGTTACACAGCCAATTCAAATACCACATTAACAAAGAGATTGATACTAAAAAATCTAAGAAATTATCGTCCAAGGCTGCAAGAATTACTCAAAGTGATTGAACTAATCCATAAGGACAGCAAAAGGAGATTAATTGGGAGCATCTATAGTTGCGTGTTTCCAGTTCACCCCATGTTTTTGAGACACAGAACGAGAGTAGACAGTCAACAACCTAGATTCACAACCTCTAATGTTCTGAAAATATAAAGGCAAACTAGAGTAGCCAGATGTTAATAATTTCTACTCTAGCACAGCAAACACATTCTGACCACAAAAAGAGGTGAAGCTAAAGAATGCAGATCAGAATTTAACCCCAAAAAACAAAAAGTCCAGTCAAAGAGCCCATCAGCCACCAGACAATTGGTAATTTCATAAAATTGCTAGTATTCATCCAGCATATTTTGTCAAAAAAATGCATCTAACTTCACAGCAGACAGCACTTGTACAGCTAATGTGCACCATAATACAGGTGAAACCAGTAGCTCATAGTGCAAAAGGTCACTGATGAACGACGCGCAAAAACAAGCAGAGTCTAACCTGAGAACGCAACAATCTAATATGATGTTGAGTTTCTTCGGAGTCATACAATGCCGCCAAATGCTTAACAAAATTTTCATGGGCATACGGAAAAAGAACACCAGTGAAAAAAGAAATAGGAGTTGTCGTTCCTTCCATGTCAAGAAGAATGCATCGCTGCACCATAAGAAGCATAGGATTAATGGATATTGGATGGTTAATCAACAGAAATAAAAAGATAAGCAAATTTCAAAATGATTTATGCTCCTGTGCCACTTAACTATCTACACCAAATTGATAAACCTGTTAAACACTTATGCTTCAATAAGCGGGAAGACAACAAGAATTTACTTGAGAAGGCTCAATCACGTAATCTATACCAAAATCCCCAGTCTTCAGACCCCTGCTTATATTCCCACCACATCCACAAGTCCCATTGACATTGCGAACAGAACCATGGCTTGGAGTGGTCCAGTCCAAGCCCAACTGGTGAAGCTTGATGGCAGCATCAAAGAGATAGTGATAACATTCAGCCTAAAAAAAAATAAATATAAAAAACTGGCATGTTAAAGAAAGTATTATCAAAGATAAACCGCCACATAAAGAACTTTCAGTTGGTTGGAAGGCCCTTCCAACTACCTAGGACTTAAATGGTGTCTTGAGTAAATTTTTAAAACCTACTTCCTTAATAAGTAGTTAACTTTCCTATTTTGTAAGCAACAATAGTGTTTTTCACCTTTTTATCCGCAACTATTATCACATGAAAGTGAATTTACCCCACCCAAGCCTACTTCATAAAAACATTTGGAGAGTCATGAGCAACAAAATATCATTGCATTAATGTTCAGAGTGATATCAATACTGGCCATATCACAACATCGTCTGTTTTGAGGCAAGATTGCCTGGAACCAGATGATAATGACATCAACCCTGGCTAATATCACAAAACAGAAAATTGCTCCTAATCCATAATATATGGCTTCTGAAGTTTGATTGACAATAGTCAAAAATTAAAATTATTAAATTTATTATTAATAACAAACATTTTCATAATACTAACTTGAGTCTTGGCACTGATCCATGAGTCTCCCCATATATATGCCCCATGGTTGCGAACAAGTACAGCTGTTGTCTTTGGATAAGCTCTGATCTGCATATAACACAAGGGTTAAATTACTCAGCAACAGTATAATATGGCAAATCAAACAGAAACTAGCTAGTAATCTGAATGCTGAAAGTTAAAAGAACTTATTCTATAGGTAATTTCACCTAACGACACCAAAAATCACAGTTCAACCATCAGACCACCAGCTCCAATAATTTCTTTTTCCTTTTTTTTTTCCCAGCAGTTTCAGTGGAATGCACATAATACAGCCTCCTATACAGAGGAGAAATATAAAAAATACCTTTTTGAGTTGTAAAATCGGAGCTCTTCAATCTTTGTATTTGGGGCTTTCGTTGGGTTCATCTTTTAAAGCAAAGGTGTGATGTGGGATTATTAAAAAATTTCATACCAAATTGTTGGGGTGGAAGAAATATTATCTTTCAAAAGATCACAGGATTACAGTAATAAGAAGTACCTTGGCAAACATGTCGATCTAACTTTTTGTCTTTATTTAAAGTGCTAGTGTCAATTGTGAATAGAGTCAAGAAACTCCAAATGAATTTCTTCTCTCTTTCTTTTTTTTTCCGCAATTTTTTTTTGACCACGTGTGTCAAAAAGCACTGTACAGTTCCTAAGGGAAACAATAATTTTTTTTCTGCAAGGAAAAGTTTGATTCAGAGGGAGAAAAAAAGGAAAAAATTGAAACAGAAATATTATTTGATTTATCGATCCTCAAAAACAGATACAAGCAAAGTTCATTCATTGAGTAACAAATGGGAAATTCATGCAAAGTTACAATCCCCACAGCAGAATAGTGCATCTTCACGCATTCATCAATGTTGTTTTTCTACCGAAAGACCAAAAGCTAACTATTGAGACTTTGGACTATCCAGACACATACTTTACAAAATGGTTCATGCATGTTTGTTGCCATGGGAACAAGATCAAGTTGGTAAGGATTAAAAGATCCCTTCATTTCTATGATCAATGATCATAGAGACTCCTTTACCATTCTATATAAATGAGCTATTCCATTTGTACTGATGCAGTAGAGCGGACATTCAATTCTTGTTTTTTTAATTAGATTTCAGTTCTTCTCTTCAGCGCTGGGTAGTGCAGGCTTGTAGCTCACAAGAATCACAACCTTGAGGCCATGGGTTCAAATCCTGTCTCCGCAACATCTTTTTAACGAGGTTTGACTCAGTTAACTAGTAATTAATTACTACTTTTTATTTTGGGGTGAGACGAAAAGGGGGGAGGGATGCCACTCCTTTTTGTCTGCGGAACATTTGATTGGAAAGAAACTATAGAGCTTCGGAGGAGTAAATTCCGATCCATATTCTAGAATAAATCATCCTAATTTCCCTAATTTTTGGTTGCTGACCATTTGGATAATCAGTACATTCCCATAGATATATAGGCAAAAGGGCTTTTTGTATGTTGAGGTTGTTCAGATTTGCTCTTTCCACCCTTCATAGCCATTTACTTTTTACATAATTTGGCTTGTAGAAAAAAATAAATAAAACAAAATAGACACCTCCTTGTAAGGTTGTCGAGATGAATACCTATTAGTAAATACCATTAGAAACAAACAGAAAGCTGAGGTTAGGGAAATGCTGCACCTCATTGTATATATGTGCAATTGTACCAAAGGAAGCCTTGTTGCGAAAGACACACCCATGGTTACATGTACACCGGATACTAATCGTGTCAACACATATATACAATACACTTGACAGATTCCCGCTTTCCACTTGTCCACTGTTGTCCAAATTTTCCCAGAAAACAAAAAATAAAAAAATAGCATGTGTACCTTCAAGCAGAGAAGAGTCAACATAATGACCAACAAAATTGTTTTGACTAAAAATTTGAGAGAATATCCGCTGAAAATAGAAACGAGAGTGTGCACTTGATATGAAAGTAAATTTCCTTTTTTGCAAGCAATTATCTACATTCATATAATTCAATTCCATGAAGATTCAAGAACGGAAGAAAATAATGTATTAATCATCATTTACATTAAGCTATAACTGAACTATACCGCTTCAATAAGAGACTCTGTCAGCTCCCCTTCATTGGCAGTGTTCTCGATTATTGGGATCACAAGCTCATCATGATAGTCATGTCCCTCAATTCCTTTTATCATCTCCATGTGAGTAATCTGCAGAATTTGAGAACAGTCAGAAAAAAAATAAATAAATAAATAAATCAAAAGAGATCATCCTCTCCCCTCTTACAAAAATACCATATGCTCTAACATAAACTAAATAAAAGAAGGCCAACCATGCAAATCCTTTCTCTGTAGCCTTTCAGCATAATAGAAATTAAATCCAAAGATATCTTCTAATAGGATAATTTGACACTAATTTACGTCTGTCAAATACTAAGGTATATTGGAGGCACAAGACACCCAACATGGGTTGTCTTCTATTCATTTATATACAACCATACATGACTATTCACCTTCTAGTCATAGAACCTAGACACATCAAATTCTCCTAGATACATGAATATCACCTGAGTACATTAATGTTAATTAACACTTAACAACGTCCATATAGAAAATGAAGCTAGCCAACTCAGACAAAATTAGAGATGAGATCGGCCAGGAATTATATCAGAGAAATCCTTTAAGCTTCAAAACGAATGGTGAGAGAGAGAGATGTCAAAGGACAAAGAAAATTAGAATAGTGCCGATTGTATCGGTTTAGGTTTTGGTGATGCAAACTTGTCAATTTAGGGGTTTAATTGGTAAAAGAGGGATTATAGGCATTAAAATTTCGTTTGATTACGTTGTTTCGGTTAGCACGAAAATGAAAACATTTTGGAAATGTTTCAGAAACATGTTGAAAGCAGCAAAAGTTTCGAAAATATATAGAAAATATTTAGAAGTATAAATCATTGAAACCACCTTTGTGAGCAAGGATAAGATTACATACACCTGATCATTCCCAAATCCCGCAATATGGTAGTCTCGTGCAATGAGTTTCCCTTTTTATTTAGAAGTATAAATTACAAACTATCCTAATATATCAAAACCTAATAATAAATAAATAAATAATGTATTATTTTAGTATGTTATGTTGTACTTTGGTATGTTTTATTATCCTTAAGTAAAATTTAAAAATTATCAATCTACTAGTGTTTCATTACAATGTCTTAGGAAATGGAAATTTTTAGATTATTTTGCCTGCAAAAAATAATATTTTGTTCCTTAAATCCTTGTAGGAACCCTCGTTAAACATCCATAATTTCACCATGTTAAATTGTTAGCCATCATATCACCTAAAAGGTTAAACTATTAGGAAATTAGTCCAACAATGTATATCAAGCTAAATTAACACTCCCTCACATGTATCTCGTCTTACACATTGACCCGCAAGACAAACAAATTAAGCAAGACAAACAAATTAAGCAAAACATAACAGAGTGCACAAGAATAAATGAGGAACAAACACGATAACAGGACTTGAATTTAGGACCTCTTAAAACCAAAGTTTTGATAATTAGATCAAAAGATTTCCATGGCTTCAAAACAAAAAAGATTATCAAAAGCCACGTAATGCTATTTAAGATTCCAAAAAGATATTAAGAAGTATTGACTATAAAGAAAATTTCAGACCTATAAAAGACGGATTTGGTGATTGTATATAATTTGACCAAAAATAAGATTCATAGAACCATTCCTAGAAACAGTAGTGGAACTAAAGTAATAAATAAAGAGAATTAAGAGAAATATTTTCCTCGATGATAACCGATCAAGGTTCAAAAAATTACTCTGAACTCCTTCGAGAAGGGAAGGATCATCGTAACAAGACATGATTCCAGTCCATGACTATGAATAACAGCGCCAGCATTACGCATCTCATAAATCTAAAGAACAGTAAAAAAGAGGGGTCAATATGACATGAAAAACAAAATCCAAAATGGAGAAGCCAAGACTATAAATTCATATCAATAAACTTAAGAAATAATTGGTTCAATGGCTGTCGTGCAATTGAAGGTATGCCATGTTATTAAAATAAAAAAAAAAAAATTAAGAAAGAAAAGAAAAGAAAGGTAACATGACATCAATTAAACAATCCATAAAAGTATTTACAACAACAAACATAAGGAACAAGAAAATTTCATTTAGAACATGATGCAATCAGTTAAAACTATGATTACAAACCACCACTACCCTATAGTTTGATACGCTACTCGGATGAGTTTCCTATAAGCATCCCAAGTTTATATGCTATCTAGGCAAACGAATTTGACTTAGCTTTATCATCAGCACAATTGAACAACCTCTCAAGACAAAACAATTTTATTGAGCCACTCCACTACCAATATAGTAGCACCTTGCTTTAATATTTGGATATGCTCCTGAACGTACTCAATTTCCTACCTTTAGATCTACCTATGTTGAGTGATTGATAAGAAAGAAAATGAAACAAAGAGAAGGAAAGCAATGGAAAATGAAAGAAAGCGAAGAAGTTAATGATCCAATCTTCGAGGGCGATTCTTCCTCCAATAGAGAATAATGCCATATTCTATGTGCCTTTTCTCTACTTACTTCTGCTATTTACATATGTGATACAGCTGTAATGAAAGCAACACCACTGTGCAGCTCATTAATCACTGTACCATTTTTCAGTTAGGTTGGTATTTATTCAGAGAAGCCCAATGATAGGAGCCCCAACAGCAACTGTTAAGGTTTTGGCTTAGGTTGAATCTTCAACAACTCTTCCCCCCCATGGTTTCTTGCCTCAAAGCCCCTTTTGATTGGACATGGGCTTGATGATGTATAAGGTCCAATCTAGCATTTCCAGCTTTAATCCATCAGCCCTCCTCCTCATGCAACCCAAATGTAGCCCAGCGTCAGGAATCATCTTTAGAAATATCTCAACAGCTCCCTCTTTGGCCTCGGGATGCTCACAATTCGAATCAAGGGTAGATGAATTTTTTTTTCTGACTTTTTCTTTGGACGAACCTTGACTCGCAAAACAGTGTAACTTCTATATGATGTGACCATTCTCTCTCTCCTCCTCATGGTTTAAGAACACATCTTGACCAATGATTCCTCCCAATAGCGTGGCTAGAATTGAGCAGGTCAAAGATTACATCTGAGCCGCCCACATGACTAATCTAGGTATTAATCTGAGGGCTTAAAGAGCTCGAATCTCCACCATCCAACTGATTGCACTTTGAATGACGGTAATTTATTTCCTTAATTGAACATATATAAGGCAAGAACTCGCTAGGGTTAACCATTTCACTAGTATGTATTCCCTCTTCACTCCTAAATAACCCCATGTTCTTCTTGACAAACCCTTCCTTCACAACTTCCTTCAATCCCTTTCCTCTCAACTAAATTAGTCTCATAACTCCCTACCCAACTCAGTGAAAAGGGAACTCCCTAGGTGAAACTGCTACCTGGCATGGAAAGGCTACCTTTGCTTACATCTAGCAAAGCAAACATTTTGCAACGTTGAAATGCAATATCTTGAGCCTTGTTGACCTTGATTAATCAAAACAAATATATCGTTTTCTATATTACATGCAAGCATACATAAAACACTGAAATGATGTCACATAAGCTAGATATAGTACGCGCACCATCACAACACCAATCTGTTTCAAATATTCCTTACTTCAAAGTTGTCTAATGCTCTCAATTCATGATTCAACCAATGAAAGATTTGAAATGGAATAAACCTTCAACAAAGTTCTTTTTTCTCCAATAAAATAGTGTTTTTTCACTTCAAAATTTAATCTTCCATCATCAGCCCAAAACCAAGGAACTGTCTCATGATGTTAAAAATAGTTTCAAGAAAGACTATGACTTGATTTAAATCACCTTAAGAAACAACATCACATCAAACCCAGTATATAGCCCAATTAATTCCTCGAGTGGGGCTCAGATAGCAAACTGGGCCATCATGCTCATTAATAAACAAAAATTCAATGGAAGTATACCTTCAAGAAGACAGGGGCGCAATCAATACACTTGAAAGGATTATGGGTGAAAGGCCTGAGAGAAGGCGTCGAAAAAACAAACCCATCAGAAGAAAGCACATACATATCTTCCGAGAGCATTTTCTCCTTCTGTATGCCTACATTCAACACATATTATTAAAAACGTAAAAGAAAAAACTCCACAAAGAGAAATCAAGTCAAAAAAGTAAGATTATGCAAAAAATATAAATCAAAGACATATGCAAAAACTGTGTGCACATTTGCACAGAGCACAGGGAGAGAGAAAAGCACCAAAAGGGGACATGATGATGAGCTGCTCGGACTTGGGGACGGAATCATCATGGACTTTGATGGTAATGCTACCTCTGGTACCCGATACCCATCCAAGTGTATAGAATTGCCGGCAAAGTTCAACGGCTAAAGCCCGTGTTTCTTTCACAACGTTACTCTCTAAATATGCATGGCTAATTGATTTCCCCATTATCATACCATCTGCAACCATTTGCTCTGACGATGCCCCTGTTACATCATTTGTATTAATGACCCCTGAAGATGATGGTGGTGACTCCATCTTGCCTGTACGTATGTGCATGTGCATATACATAAAAATGGATAAAGATTGAGGTCAACAAATTTGAAGTAGTATTTCTATGAATTTTTGTGCGCAAGCATGTAAGAGAGAGAGAATTGAAGAACATATTTCATGACTTGCATTCCCTCTATTTTCGGTCAAAATTTGTTAAAGGGTGACCAATGAAACATGATATTTGCATGAAACTCTCGTTATAATGACTATACCACTAAAAAGAACACAATTCGGAACACGGTTGACTCTGTAAGAATTGCTATCCACATTAGAAATAAGATTTACTGATTAAATGGAGCTTAAACCTTATTACAAAACTGCTTGAGCCAGATTAATTGATGGATACCATTTGGGTAGGTGGAGACCACTACTCATGATTGCAAGAGAAGATGCTTACTACTAGACCGCCATGTGGAAGACTTGAGGGGAAACACCACTTATTTGATTTCCTTCTTTTTTTAAGGGGTTAACTATAATTTAACCCATTATGGTTTCACCAAAAAAAAAAAACACTACTCCCATGGTTAAAAGTGAATGCATAACCCTTCAATATTTGGACTAAAGTGTCAAGTGGATAATATGTGTTAAATTTAACACATGTTGATATTCACAGTCCATGCCATGCCATGTTGCCTTCTTTCCAGCCAAACAATGGCCAATAAATGCTCTTGAGAAAGCTAACAAAGTCATGCAAAATAAAATTAAAAAATGCCCTTTAATAACTATATTTGGCTGGAAAGAAAGCAACAAAGCATTACATCACTAAAGGAAATCACGTGTCAATTAAATTTAACAAATTTCATTCATTTGGAACTTTTAGTCCAAATATTGAGGTAGTTGTGTTCACTTTATAATCATGGGAGAGTCATATGTTTTTTTGGGCGTCATTACCATATTTTTATAACATTTTTAATATGGGCTAATCCTTTTGAACTACATGCTAGACCACCCAAAAGTCCAATGAGCTAATATCCTAATAGCCAATATAAAAACAACATAGATGCTTAGACGATGTTTATATCCACACACAGCCTCACACTTCCACGTACTTAATTTGGCGCTTGATGAAAATAACAACTAAATCCTACTACAAACTAAAAAACAGTGAAGTTCGAAATTTGAAACAACAAATTAATAAGTAGAATTATGCATCATTAAAGTAGGAAGCTACATGTTCTCATGCATTGATTTGTATCTTGGTTTTGGCTATGGTTTGCATATACACCAACAAAGTTCTAGGCGGACAACGAAATGAATAATTAGCATATTTATATACTTAAAAATTCGTTTTTTGAGTCCACTTGGTAAGGAAAAATCAAGGTGGCTGTATATTACATACTAAATCGT
>JAVXUM010000037.1:25342512-25355582 GCA_035590655.1 Pouteria glomerata
TTTTTAAAACCCGACCCCCCCCCCAAAAAAAAAAAAAAATAAATAAAAATAAAAAATTAAAAAAAAAAAAAGAAAAACACACGCCAAAAAAAAAATAAAATTAAAAATAAAATATGAACACCGTGCACAACAAAAATGACTTGCAGCCTGATCTACATTTGTTTGCCTACTGAACTGGACTTTCAACTGTACAATTACCTATATACATGACTGGCAGGTATATATAACTCATGTTGTTGCATTATTATATATAATACATTGTATGACTAACTTGAAATGCATTGTTGTCGCTATCATGTTCTGCTATGTTTTGTCTATGTTGAACTGCATTGAGAAATTATGACCAGCACTGCGGACTGTACAATACTTTTAGATTGTAGTGCCACCTCAATATACTGTGGAGATTTAAATAATGTGTGTCCACGTAGTTGCACACATGCATCATTCCCTGCCGGCTGGCAAAAGACTAATTCTGGTCCAGAAAAGAGCCATTTTCCTTCTGTCTACCTTACTCAACATTTCCGTCCTTGCAAAAATGAAACCTCTATCCAAACTCAACCATTTGCCATGTAACCCCACTCTCTTTCCCTTTCTCGCACTCTTCCCTCATTACAAATGAACTGTAATTGTTGTGAACCTCTAAGTTTAGGATAGTCCCTTCCTGGCACAGAAAGCAATAGTTTTCTCTTGTATACATTTTAATGTATATGCATGTGTAATTTCACAAACATACATTTGGTGAGGTCTAGTCAGTTCAGAAGATACAATATTCTGCTTTTAATGTAGCTTGTATTTTATATCTCTCTTTCTGAAAAATGCTCCTCCTTTATTTAGTATTGGATTGTCACGGTGTGGTAATTGCTTTTACAGTACAATTGTTGTTTAATTTCGTTACCGTGTACAACAGGGGGTGATAATTTTTCATGGTGTGTTTGACAATGAACGTGAAGTTGGTGGTGCTCAGATCAGGGTAGAAGGTGTGTATATATGGCCTTTCAGACAACTTCGAATGGTAGCAAACAGGTGAATCTCATGTGTTCTGGTTTATTTGCCTAAAGTTTACTTAAAATAGTTTTCTCTATTTCTTTTGATACCTAAATCTGTTTTTTTATTAAAGTTAATGGAGGCCATATTTAATATAACTGGTCTTGTTTGCAAACTAATTGGAGCAAAAGTGCAATGTTTTGTTGTTCCGTGCTTTTCATTCTAAGTATTACGTATTCTAAAATAATATTCTTTTTTTTCTTTTTTAATTTCTATTTACCCCTCGTGGGAGTGTTGGGGGTGGTTTCCGGGAATTATGCTAAGTATCAAGCAACAGTAAGATCGCTAGAATCCGGTGAAATGGGAACCAGAGCAATCCGGAGAGAGAGAGAGAGAGAGAGAGAGAGAGAGGTGACTGATGCCTCTTTAGGAGAGACGGGCTTTGTATTTATGGGAGAACAATTTTGGTGGAAACGCAAGGCATTTAATGCATGGTGCATGTATCAGCTTTGGTTCATCGTACCTAGAGGAGGGCAAGGGTTGCCCATTTATGGTTCTCTCTCTAGATTAGTTGGATGAAGTCCAACGGTCTCTGGTTCCAGCCTCCAATCCACTGAATCCTCGAGAATCCCGTGAGTTAGAAAGGTCGTTAGAAGTCCCTGAACCTGTTCCGTGTTCAAGGATGTATCATGTTTCCGCGGCGGGTATATTTCCGTGGGAAGACTAAATTCTCTTGATTGGAATGGTTAGACGATTGCGTTTCGCGGGAAATGGCATGACTGTTGATCACAAGCCATTTTCCTGTGGCCGGGGTACCCACACCCTATAGGTATGAGAATTTAGTTAATCTGTTTTAAGATTTTCCTATGTTGGAAGGAAATATCCAGTAATGCAATTGAATTGGAATGGGTTGAAATAAAGAAAGTCATCTAGCTGAGGAGAAATTATTCCAAATTTTGTTAGATGGTATAATGACTTATATAATCTTAGCATACGTGGTAAGATTATTGTCATTGACTCATCATTATATTGTTTATACAAAATATTTAGGCCATATGGTAAAATATTATTTCACATGACTGTTACATAAAATAATTTTTTTTAATTGTTCATAAAGTTGGATTAACACCTTTTGATGGGTACAAATAATCTTTTATTTTCCTTTTCTAGAAAGGGCAATGGTAACAAGTAGATTTGGGCTGCGCTCAAACGGGCAATCACCTGCAACAAAGAGATAATTTATCAAATGGACCGCCATCTGACTTAGTTTGGATGGTTTGGGTCATGCAGTTGCACAAAAGATAGTAACATTTGCTTTGTTTCCATAATTGATGATTGAATCCTTATATTAGCTGCATGTGCCAACAATGTTCTTCTTTTTTTTTTGGGGGGGGGGGGGGGGGGTGTGTAGTCACACATTTATGATTAGCAAATCTTTACCATTGGGCCTTTTGTTATTTGGTAGCCCTTCTTGGAACTATTGGCATTGTATGTGTAGCATTGTGTTGAAATTAGGGTTATTCTTGTGGAACATGTTGATTTCACACTAAGATAAAGAAACAAATGAAAAGGCCTACTAATTCCATGCTTCAATAACATGATTTTCAATTATTTTGCATCACAGAAAGAAAGGAATACTAATTTGTGGTTTCAATACTAAGAACACTCTCTCCAGCTACTAGGGTAAGATTGTGTACATTGTCCCTTCTTAGACTGATCCTGCATGGGTGGGAGTCTTGTCACTTGTGTATTAGAAAGAAAAATAAAAGAACAGAAGAAGAAAACATCAAGGGGAGGGAAAACAAAATGGTTCATGTATGACACAAATGGATTGTCTTAATAGTTCTCAGTTGGCTGACATTCAGATTCTTATCATATTGGGGAAACTAACACTGAGACCGAGACATTTAGAAGAGCTATGTGGCTTTGGATAAATTCTTTGGTCAACAGTTTTCTTGTCATCAGTTAGCTTCATTGCCTAAAATGCTCGCTTTGCGCACGATTATGGATTTCTCTCACTGTGCCTGCCATTTTTACCTTTCTTTTTGTTCGCCTAAGTTGCAAGTACTTTGTTTTAGTTGTTGCTTATGAAAATTCTATTAATGTTATTGTGAGCCTGTGACAACATTTTTTCTCATCCAATAGTTAAGTTTTGCATAATATCGTGTGCTCTCTCGATTTTTTTGATTGCATATTTGAGTTTTGCTGGTATATGTGAATATTGAGAGCTAATTGGAAACCTGCTAGCTAGTTTAGCTGGCCAGAACTCAAGCGTTCCTTCGGGGAGATCTTGTCTTCGACCGAGGGGGGCCCCTACTTGGGGGTGAGCCTACACACATTTTTTGTAGGTTTACGTGGTCCATGTGATTTGTAGGCGTGCACAGTTGAAGAATAGTGGCTGCTTGTTCCCATCGTCATAATAAAAAAAAAAAAATGAATATCGAATCTAACAGGAATGGTCCTTACTTGTCTATTATTGATGGTTTACACACTTATTTTGCAGTGGAAAAGAGGGAGAATTCGGGCAAGAAGAAGATTATATATTGTCCAATCCATATCACTTGGTAATCCCTATTTCTTATCTTCGATTAACATGTGACCGATGATGATTCTATTGCTAGTGTTTAGTACAATACATATAGCTGTTGCTTGATTTTGGCCAAGTTAGATACGTTATTCTCCTACCATGTTTCATACATATTAAATATGGGAGTTCTATAATGATGCCAAAACTTTTATTTGCTCCACCGGTAATGTGCACCATATTCAACATTGAAACCATGATCCACAAATTCAGAAATCAATAATAGTTTGAATGATTTTACTTCTACAATCAGAATCATTTTAAACTAGCATGTTCAATGGGTTATTAGAAGTAATGGCATCCAAATTGTGAGTAATACAAGCAGGCAAGGTAAACCAAAAATAGCATGGGTAGAAATAACAAAGGACATGAATCAATGGGGTTTAACATAGAAAATGACCCTTAACTGAGCATGGTTCAAAGTCGCAGTCACGGCTGTTGTATCGGCTTGAGAATTTTTAACGTGGTTGCGGTGTCGCATCGCGATATCGGATGATACATAATATTTTATTTTTTTAATCTAAAAAATCAAAAAAATATAGAAAAATTCTAAATAATAAAATGAATATATTATATGACCAAAAATATAATAGTGGAGTGGAAAATGAAAAAAAAAAAAAACAAAAGATCCCGGTATTGATCTCATTTAGTTGGCAAAAGACTAAGTAGTTTAGTTGGTTGGTTGGTAACTTAAAGTATATTTGTGTATATCTAGGGTGTTCTAAAGCCTATAAATTGATCTTTTGGTTGGAAAAAAAATGTATGGAACTTGTGATGAATAAATATTATTGAAGTTATCCAACCTCTTTGCCACCGATGCCAGAATGCAAAAAGAGTTGAAATAGGTAGGGAAGCTAAAAGGAGTGTTTTCTTGGAGTAACTTTACCCCCTTTTGATAATTGTTGGCTTTCCTTCCAGATAGCTTCTTATTGAACCTTTAAATGACACTGCTCCAAACTCAAATTTACTGACCAAAGAGGTTTCCCAAATTGAGTGCCAACTATAAAACCCCAAACGTTCTCCCAGGCTCTGAATGTTTTGAACTACCCAAGTTGGAATTTACTTACTCCTAACTTAAACTATTTTCAAGCATGTGACAACCTCAAAACAAGTTATCAAATAGTTTGGGTACCTCAATTTCTCCTCCTTCAGTCTCAGTTTCACTAATAAAATGATATCAAGATTCTTCTGCAAAATCGTGATGGAAAACATCAATCATCTCCCTTTTTGTAATAAAGAATTGATCCCTTCATCATGCCTACTTTGTTCTGCCTGATACATTATTGATGCGATAAATCTAGATATGAATCTCAGCTAAGGATCCGTTTGGTACTACTGTTTACACTAGTTTTTTTGGCCTTTTGCTTTTAAAAGCCAAGTGCGCTTCGCTACCCAATTCTTTCAGCTAAATAAGCTAGCTTTTTAAAAGCTAAAAATTTATAGTTTTTTCCACTTTTCACAGACATTGAAGCTGCAAAATGCCATCACCCAATCTTCTTAATCCCCAAAATACCCTCGATGTATAAAAACCTAAGGACCACATTTACCTTCATTTGTTTAATAAATTATATTTAAACAAGTATATTTAAAATTGTAAATTTATGAAATAAATTCATAAAATTTTATTTAAACACATATATCTAATGCAAATATATTTTTAATAATTTACAAAATAATTTGTAAATCAATTATTGCTAAATTTCATTATCATTAAAACCAAATACCAAATATGACATAATACCATTCAATCAATTATAAAGACATTAGTAATTTTCATGCAAAATAACCGAGCTTTATTTTAGCTGCTGTCAAACAAATTTTGTAGAAAATTCTGACAGTTTTTTTTTTTTTTTTTCCTCCAGCCAGCTTAGACACTCAACTTACTTTTAGTTGGCTTTTTAATTTAAAAGCCGGCAGCAAACAAGCTCCAGATGATACATAGTAAGCATCTGCATTTTAATGCAATTATTCTGGACCTGTGCTTATTCCAGTGCTTCCCTCAAGAAGCTTAGATTGCCAGCCACAATTCATTGAAAGTTGATGCCCTTGAAAGAAGAATAGCCCTGCCTTCAGGAGGTGTTATTGAGCTTCAAAGAAGAAATGGCTGAAGAAGGAGCCTAGATAATAAAGGATACCAGCTGCATCAATTGAAAGAAATTAATGAAATGAAAAGAATATGCATAGTTATCAACCCACTGACAAAACACAGCTAAAATGGGATCATCTTTTATATAACAGATTTTATTAGGAAATTCATCAATCCCAACTTTTAGTTTGGAAAATGGAGCCACATTAAATGTTATAATGGTTTACTTTTTCTTTAGGTCACAGCTAGGCTACTAAGCTCTTATGTCTGTCCTTACAATCGAAAATGGCCCATGTGGACATATATTTTGTCCTGTGTAACTGTGTTCTTTCTGTTAAGCCATTAAAACATCTTCATGTTTAGCTTTAAAGGCTGATTTGGAAGAATGTCCTCAGGCTTGTTACCCTTTATGCTCTTTATTTATAGATATATATATAGCATAGAAGTTTATCACCCCATATGCTCACCAGGACCAGCTTATATGCTGCCAGGTTCATCCGTCGATTGACGAAGCATTTACAAGCAAGGATGGAAACATAAGTAGTATTAGTTTCTATTATGTCCTGATATATACTTATTTGTCCGGCTTTCTGATGTTATCTGGTTACATGTGCTGAAACAGCTTGGAGTTTTCTCATCTCAAGTATTCCAGGAGTCTCCTCGAGACAAGATTTGGAAGAGGAAACATTGTAATTTGTGTATTACACTTTCATTTGTTTTACTTGTTAGACTATCTGGAAATAGTGTCAAGGATATTGTTTCCATAATACTCTAGTAAAAATTATTTCCATTATAACATTACCTTTTTTGTATGATTTGTTATTGATTATTATGTTTGCCTATGCAGCACCAATGTATGACATGGAAAAGCATTGTAATATAGAAATTGCTGCTCAAATTTCGCATGTGCCATCCACCCAAAATGGTATTTCAGATCCCACAGCATAATTCTTTCTTTATTTCCTCTCTTTTTCCTGGTGTATTTACCAGCATAACCAAGAAACTCTTTCCGTCCCGTTATGTTGTGAAACGGTTTCTTGTACATATTGCTGTTAATACCAACTACTGGATCAATGGGGTAAAGTTATTTTATGAAGGTCTATCTTTGTTCCGGATGTTGAAAGAAGTATTAGCAATTTAATGATCTTCATGCAGTGCTAGTATGGTATGTTTAGAAGCAATCTTATTTTATAGGGATGAATGCAACGGGTGTAGATATGTGCCTGTATGTCAGATCTATTAAATTAGCAAAAATCTAGGACACAAGGACACAGTGAGTTGGCCACATCCACTTTCTTCTGCAACTCTTGGTAGGATAATGCATCTCTCTATTTTAGTGTGTCTGAGATGAGTGCTTTGCTGAGCCTAAAATGTCTGTATCTATAGGATTAGGCTGAAAAAGTACTAATGAGAATCTATGGCAAATGGTAATATGTTGTCTTTCTGACTTGCTTGTTGGCATACATTCCAGACCGGGTGCTTCCAATGCACTTAATAGTTGATTTTTAAACTGACACCGTCTCACTATATGTTCAACACCAACATTTTTAATTGTTGTGATTGCAACTTAGAGAGCTAATATAGAAATATGTTGGAGGCATGCTGCAAAATTATCGATTGGCGAGAACATTTTTTTGAGGAAAGTTCCAACTAACACTACTTATGTTTTGCCTTCAAAATATTTCTATATTCAATAGACTGCATCTTAACTTCAAAAGTATGTTGGTTGTGTCGAAGAGTGTCTTATAATCTATCAAAAACATTTAAAATGGAAAGATTTTTTTTCAATTTAATTATCCTTTTTTTTATTATTATTATAGGGATAAATATAGGATTGGAGATGCATGCGAGCGTATATTCCTTTTGTCATGGGTGGCATCCCCTTGTATTTGGTGGCATCTCCTTAATGCCTTTCTGATAAATTTGTTTATTTTAAAAAAATATGTATGCTAGTGCATATACAAAATTTGTAATTCATGGACTAGCATCTTATATTAAGTATTCTGTTATCTCTTGGGGTTTGTTTGTCATTTCAACTGCACATAGGAAATTAAAACTCTTTCTAACTTCGATCTATTTGTTTCCAAATTCCAATGAGGTTTTGGACAATATTTCACTCATCTTGAGTTGCTTATCACCTTTTAGATGGTGATCATGATCGATACCATATAGAAGGATTAATGGAAAGCCCTTCGGTTGATGACGATGGAGATTGCTTCCCCCCATTGCTGTTAAATGCTACTTCAGTTAACATTGAGGTTTATTACAACAAAGCAGTCAACTACACCCTGATGGTCACTTTTGTATCCTTCATTAATTGTTTGTCGTTCATTGCTTTGTTATCTTGTTCTTTTGGATGGATTCCTTAATTCCTCATGCGTCAGGTTTCCTTCCTTCAAGTTCTTTTGTTAATACGGCAAATGGAACATGGCAACACGCATTCTGTAAGATCTATTGTCTGCCATTTTTGATATTTTTGACATTTGATTACAACATTCTCAATTTGCGTAGATGGTACATATGCTGTATGTCTGTGTATTACTATGCCATATATTTTCTTAAAGGAAAATAAATGTTGCATTTATATCATTTTGTTAGGGGGCTGCCAAAGTTTCAATATTAATGATTGGGCAACAAGCTATCATGGATGCGTATCTTTGCCTTTTACATCTGACTGCAGGAATACTAGTTGGTAAGGTCTATGGTTTTTATTTTTTCCTCACATTGCCGGGGTAGTTTTACTCTGCTTAGTATTGATTTTGTAATTTGTTATAAGCACTAACTGTTTATTTTTTTGCATGCAGAATCACTGTTTAATGCTTTTGCAACTGCAGCATTTTTTAAATTTGTTGTATTTTCAATATTTGAGATGAGGTATCTTCTTGCCATATGGAAAGCAAGTAGGCCTATGAACAATGGAGAGGGTTGGGAAGCGATGAGGCGTGAGCTTTCTGTTCTTTATAGCCGGTTCTGTGAGTATTACTCCCTTTTCATACATACTGTCTGTGTTTTGAATGCAAACTAGAACTTTTTTTTCCTACAGATTCATTTTAAAGGTTGACTTGGTGTGTGAATGAATGTTTCATATCGGACACCCTTCTCCTATGTAGTAGTTACATACTACATGAAATTTATTCTTCCTTCTTGTCAGGAAATATTAGCAGAACAAGGTATTTTGAAATAACAATCAAATCTACTGTTCTAACAATTATTTGCCCAACCCTTTTTTTTTTTTCAAAGTTTGAGTTGAATGATGTCAAAGAGATTTGAAATTCGAAACTTTTATTTATGTATTAGTGAATTTTCTACCATTATCAGGTTGACGCTTTTGGTTCTTCCTATTATTATTAGATTAGAATGGAGACTTGGAGAAAGATTTCCATTCTGTTGGGGTTACTGGGTGTATACGATGCAGAGATGTTTAGAGGGTAGTGCCTATATTTTCAGTTGCAGTAAGAGAATAAATTATTTGGAGCTCACAAAGTTGTGGTTGAACTCCTTATCTTGTTTGCTATTGAGGATATAATCTTTTCTGTCAGGATCTTTTATTTTGTTGTTTTTATATACCAAGCATCTCACATATACCAAGCACATCACATGGTTGGGCCCCCTTTGCCCCTATTTAGTGTTCTGCTTTTTCTGTCTAGAAACAAAAAAATATACGTTAATTTAGCAATGGCAAAATTGTAACTTATTTATAGTCATTACCATACTTTTGGACAACGTTTGAAATTTCCAATCCTTGGCTTCTGTGTCTGATCATATAAATTACTTGCTCTGTGGCTTTGATTACTATTATTTGACTGTGCAACCTTTGTATAAGATTTGTTTTTTTTTCCTTCTTTTCCCCTGAAATTACTGTAACTATTGCATGATTTGCAGATGGGATACTTTTAGGTGGCATTTTGGTCGTGTATGAGTTTCATAAATTTCTGCGGCCCATTCTTCTCCTTATACACTCCTTTTGGATTCCTCAAATCATCACTAATGTCATTCGTGATTCAAGAAAACCGTTGCATCCTCATTACATCTTAGGCATGACAGTCACTCGGCTAGCAATTCCATTGTATGTCTTTGGGTGTCCTCACAACTTCATGCGCATTGAGCCTGACAACAGTTGGTGTATTTGTTTGGGTGCATTCATGGGATTCCAAGCATTGATTCTTCTTCTACAGCACTATCTTGGATCTCGGTGGTTCATTCCACGTCAGGTTTGATGCTACTGCGATTTTCAGTTTGCAATGAAGATGTTTCCTTCCTGCACTGGCAAGATACATATTGCAACTTGTATGTGCACATACAAACTCCCTTATGGTGTTTGCTATAAGAAGGCATTGTGACCAACATCAATGAGAAATCTCACACAAAACCTTTGACTAGGATTCAGTCTTTATGCTAATGAACTAAGTAGTGAATTTTTTTTCACCTCAACTAAACTGTTTATGGAAATCTTAAATGTGTCAATGAATCGCTGCCACGGATGTGCACGTGTGTGAGCATAACCCCAGAGGGCACACTTCCTTGTGCTAATAATTTTATCTTATTGCAACACTGTTGTATAACCCTCTTTTGGATTGACTACCTTAATTCATATATTTGAATAATTTGCAGGATTGCATTGCTTATCTGCACATGCAACAACCCCTTGATTTATTGTAAAAAATGCTTCCAACTAAGCAACAACCCTCACCTGACAACAAAAAACTCTGTAAACTAGCTGAGTCTAAGCAACTGGCTGTGTGAGGGTTAAAATTGAGAGTAGACAGAATCCATGAATCTACTTTTAACTTTTGTTGTTTTGCCATATGTATGAAACCATATTCAATGCAATTTAGGATGGTTTTATATCAAAATATGCAAAAAGATGGTATATTTGTATGTTGTCCGAGTATTGTTATGGTGACATCATCAAGTATCATATTAAGCAGCTTTTGGTCAAACATTTGACATTTCTCTTCTTAAATTCAATTGTTTGAATGCAAATCTGTTGGACATGCTGAACAGACTGGTTAAACTAAAGTATTTGAATATCAACCATTGTTGTCTGCACTAGCTAGTCCTTCACTGAGCTTAACCGAAAGTAGAAGTCTATTAACTAGATTGAGCTCAAGCACCTTGAAGTTCAAGGCGGCAAACTTAAATCTCTCTCATTTAGTACCATATCTTCAACTACACGGAAAGCTTCTGTCATACATTTGGGAATCCATTTTTTGAATTTCTTTGTTTTTTCCTATGGTTTTTGTCCTAATATTTATCTTCTCTTTAGATTAGTACAGGTTGTCTGGAATGGTTGTTCATGCTGATGTTACCTGATTTATTATTTAATTGTTTAAAAGTGGCTTTAAATTTTTCACAAGTAGTTGAGACATTATATTAATGACAAGAACTGCCTACTAAAAAGGGGAAAACCCAAAAAAAAAAGAAAATTAAAAGTAGAAACATCTCTGTTCTGATTGCAGCTAGGAAAAAAAAAAGTAGTAACATTTCTGTTCTGATTGCATTTTTATTTTTAATTTTTAAAAGAATTGCGGTTAGTCACTCATGTGGCACTTCGAACTTTATATTGCCATGGCTGATTTTACATAGAATTTATTTTGATATGATGGTGCAGATCCTACCTGAGAAATATAACTATTATAGAAAGTTTGATCAGGATGCAAATCATGCTACGGACTGCGTCATTTGCATGACTTCCATTGATCTCACTCGTTCTAATGACTGCATGGTACTGTGTTTAATTTTTATTCAATTGTTTGAAGATATGGTCTCTGTTTGAGCAATAATGACTGACTTGGAAAATTCTTTGTTAGGTAACACCATGTGATCATTTCTTTCATTCCGGTTGTTTACAAAGATGGATGGATATAAAAATGGAGTGCCCGACTTGCCGACGTCCGCTGCCACCAGCCTAAGGGACCACATTTATCTGTATCAATACGGATTAACTGACATTGCCCAACCTTTCATTTGAGGTACAAGTGATTCCATACTATGTCAATGGACTTAGGTATGAGTATCCGGTGTGTATGTATTTATGTGTCAGTTGTTTCAAAATTTTAAATTTAGGATATTGGCTGTGTTTCAAAAAATTGGTTATGAATACGTGGACATACCATAAATGTTTAAATATATTATATATTGATATAAGATATGATATACTTGAAAACAGATGTAACTTAGAGAGAAAAATGAGATTTTTATCTTCTGTGTGAAAACTTGTAAAATTTTCTGTCATCAGATGTAGGTTGATAGTTTTTCAAATATTATTAAAAATTAGATGATCTTATTGTCTGATGTCGATACGGGAGTTTGACACATATCTCTGTATCAATACCCTTGTCATATCTGGTGGACATGGGTATAATGGAGGAAATAAAAGCTGTATAACAAGGATTTTGTACAACGAACATCAATATTTCTAACTCTTAAGAACACGGTGCTGTGAATATGTTTGGCATCTCCTGTCTCTCCGATGCAGATTGTTTGGTATCTCCTTTCCCTCCCATGAAAATGGGAAGAGTTAGGTTGTTCACCTTGTACTTGAGCTTCCAAAATAGAACGGTCAGTCATGACAACTCTTGAAAAAAAAAAATATTGAATTTTGTGTCGCCATTTATGATATGGATGCGTAACAGTTACTTGGAATTTCACAATATTTTTTTTTTAATTTTTAATTTTTTATAACAACAACAACAACACTCACATATATATAAGGGTTAGGGGGACTTTCATCATAGTTATGGGTAACTCTTACCACCAGCTGGGTTGTCCCCTCTCGTCCACAAATGGTTGAGGGGCAAGAGGACTTGAAATTCTTTACACGTTCTCAGTTGCAACACATGCTTGTGTGTTTACCACTCAAAACTGCTTAGAAGTCTTAACATTTCTTGATAGTGTTTATTGAGTACGGAATCCCAATGAGCTGGATATTGCATAGAGGTATGAAATGTCATTTCATTTCAGGTAAAAAGAACCCAGATTCTGCAGGACAGGAGCGCAAGGGCTGTTGCTGTTGGTTTGCGGATGGCACCATTGATATATTGTTTGTATAATGTATATTATAGTCACGTAGGCTGGCGAATTGTAATTCTTCTGAACTGTATTTTCCTCTTCCACCACATTTTGTTCTTCTTTTTGAGTAGGTTAATAGTGCATAAACCAAAAACATCAATTTTGGAGCTGCGGATTCAAAGCGTATGTTTGTATTTGGCTTATTTCTTTGCATGCGTGTAAATTCATTACTTGAAGCTCTACGGACAGTCGTGCAGTTGCAATTGTTTGGTCTCATATTTCAGTTGTTCGCGCATGTGGGGCCCACCATGAGAGAGTCTTACATGAACAGTAAATTTGAACGGCTAGCAAAAAAAAAAAAAAAAAAAAAAATCTTATTAAAAATTTTTTTCCGACCTATTATTA
>JAVXUM010000037.1:25363010-25377242 GCA_035590655.1 Pouteria glomerata
GTAGCTTTGATCATGATTCACGAGCAAGGGCGGTGATCCACAATAACTATATCACAATCTAAAAATAATTATAATAGAAGCAAGCCATCATCTCGAGAAACAACATTACATCCCCAATTACAGCACCGTTATGATTGAAAAATATTGTCTAATTATTCTCACCAAAAGGGGCCCTACAATAAGACCTTTTGGACGGCATGAAAGGTTCAAATACGTGTTTTGGTTTTATACAGTATAGACTACTATGGATCCCTATATACTCAGGGAAATTATCAAAAGCTCCATTTTTTCAAATGAAATTGTTCAAAAAGCCAGGTAATAAACTTATAATTATCATCATCATCATCACCACCACGATTGCCGTATTAACCACCACCAGATCCATATTTCTTGCCAAAAACAAGAACCTGCAACTTGTCGTAGCCAGCAAGCACACCAGCTCCTGCAACGGCACGCAAGATGTTTGCTCCTGCACCCTTGAAGAGTGATTTAGCACCTTCATTCTTGAGAATCTGAGAAAATGCATCCATTGAGCTCTTGTACTTAACAGCTTCTCCCGAGGTCATCATCATCCTTCTGCGCACGGTATCAATCGGGTAAGAGGCCAATCCAGCACCAATGGTGATCCCCCATCCCAGTAAGAAACTTGCGAGGAAACGATCCTGCAGATGTTAGACACAAGCAAAACATGAATATCCTGCAGCTAGAAACCATACCACTAATGCAATGTGTGAGACACAAAACCGAACCAAGGTTGAGTTATCCAACTCATCCCCTTTGACAGATAATAATAATAGTTAAAAAAAAAAAAAAAGAAAAATGAATATCAGAAGAAATATAGAGTTGATCATGGCAGCCCAGGCCTGTTTGGCTCGGCCAGTGCCCTATTTTTTGCAGGATTGGACAATAGAAAAATTGCCAATGGAACAGGCTTGGACAGAAATTAGGCCCACATTTTTTCCTGGACTTGACTTGGATTTATGTGCATATGTCCAGGCACAACCCACCTTTGATTTATATTGTTTTAGTTTCATATATAATACATAACACATAATATATATTATATATTATATATAGTGCATAGTATTTATAGTATTGACTGGGCTTGGGATTCCATATTTGTTCTAGGGCGGGGCTTGAATTCCATAAAGGCCCACAAAGTACCAGACCAGCTTGGACAAAGCATGTAGTCCTAATCCCCGTGCATGGGCCTGGCTCTAGCCCGTTTAATCACTTCTGAGCCTAAGGTAGGACAAGGCAAGGGGAAAAAATTATTTTAAAAAAACATTTAGTGAAGGATAAGGTAGCAGGTTAACCACTACGACAACTGGGCTGCAGCCTGCAACACATTATCATCGAGCCCGGGTAGGGTTGGACCAACCACAAGTCAGTTTTATCTACAATTTTGAACAATTAAACAGCCTGCACTATTCAAATTATGTTTCAAAAATCCAACATAGAGCAGCACCTAAGAAGCATTTTTTTTTTTTTTAAATTGCAAGTTTTCATGTTACCAAGTGTGATAAAATGAACACCCAAAGCTCAACTGAAAAAAACAGAAGGGTCAACATTAATATACGATATACATCCAACATGAAACAAAAGGGTTCACGAATTACTCAGAATATGTTTACCTGCAACTGACCAACCAGAATCACAGGTTTCAAGGAATCATACATTCCGAAGTAGAGCCCACGGTAAACAATAATTCCCACACATGAGATGTTGAATCCACGATAAAGCCCAGCAATGCCATCCGATTGGATGGTTTTCCTGTAAACATCAATTAAACCATTAAACTGCCTTTCACCACCCTTCTTAGCAGCTTTAGCATCGTTAGCCAAACGTGTTCGAGCATAATCCAAGGAATACACAAACAGAAGAGATGAAGCACCAGCAGCACCACCAGATGCCAAGTTGCCCGCAAACCACTTCCAGTAACCATCCTTGTCTTTCTTGAAATTAAAAAGCCTCTTGAAGTAGTCTTTGAAGGCAAAGTTAAGGGCCTGAAAAGATATATGAGAAAATTAGAAGAAAAAAGAAAAAAAAAAAAACTAAATTATGAAAGTTGGAATCACAAATTCTGCAAGTCATTTATATAAATCAAGATGTAATTGTCAACTAAATGATATATCAAAATAAGAACCAATCACGTCACTTTGGCAAGCCAAAGTTCATAATTGTGTCCACAACTGGCAGTGTGAAGCTGTTTGGATAGCCTAAATCAAATCAGGATTATGAATCACTTCTTTTCAAATTTCAGAAGGTCCAGCTACCTCTTCTAGCCAAACTGTACACCTATACAAGTTATTAATAGAACTTGTTATTTCCACAGCCCTCCCACTTGCATGGTGTGGCCCCCACAACATGAGAAAGGAAGCCATAGAAGTTTGCGTTTTGTGTTGAGGTAATAACAGCTCCGTTTCTAATTAAGAGTGGGAAAAAGAAACAAAAAGGATGGAAAGACCATTAAATATTGATGGAAAATAGCTGACCTGGGTTGGGAAGTATCTAATGACATTGGCAGTGTTGCCTCTCCAAAGAGAGAGAAAGCCTTCATCCTTTATCGTTCTAGCAAAGCAGTCACCGATTCCCTTATAAGGATGAGACAGCCGACCAGATTTGATCATCTCATCCTGATTCTGAATCAAAAGCTTCACTCTCTCTATTGGAGCAGCAGCAGACTTGGATACAGCAGCGGAAACTCCTCCCATGAGGAAATCTACAATAAAACCACTAAAACCTTGTTCTTTGGGAGCTTGTACAAAAACAGGGGATAGGAGTGATGCAAAAACCAGGCCAGTGCCTTGGCATGCTGGCAGCAGAGGACTCTGTGGACCCCCATTCAGATGTGAACGAGCCAGATTGCATAAACCAGTGTTCCTGGAGTGCAAGTTGGGAGAAATTTGAGAGAAGAAATAAGACTGCCCATGCACCTTCTGGAGTATCGATGGATGCTGTGATCCATCTGCCATAATTGCAGCTCAAAGCAGTGACCTGCCAGAAACTAAGATAGATTTCATTCACAACTTAAACAAAAGCAAGGAACATTTGAAGAGCTAATTGAAAATTAAGTAAAATAACAAAGAGATAAGGGTCACTTCCCAACCACTTAGCTATTACTAATGCCAGTTCAATTACCAGAAAGCTTTCTGTCGAAATACAAAGCAAACACCCCAGGCCATGTATCAAGCGCCCAAGATACTTAGCTAGTACTAATACCAGTTCAAATTACCAGAAATTTTTTTGTGGAAATACAAATCAAACCCCTCAGGCCATGACCAAGTGCCCAAGACTAATGAGAGAGGCAGGCACAGCTAAGGAATATCAGTGACGGCATGTCTAATTATATTTTTTAATAATCAATAAAATAGAACATATAATCCTACGACTTTGGGCTGGTGTCCCAGTCCACAAACCCACCCACACACCCACACCCAAAAAAACACACAAACACACGCGCGCGCGCGCCCGCGCAAAAATAAAAATAAAAATGAGAAGCATGTTTACTCCTTTCCTTGGGTATTGCCCACTCAATATATTTTTATTGAAACCGCAAAAAGTTTTGATCTCAACTTAACCGTTAGACGGGTCGGTAATAGTGTACACCAATTCTACAAACCTAAAATGAGAAAATTTAACCAACCAACCAAAAATTAATATTACATAATTTGGGGGAAAGTCACATCAACTAAAAGATGATCAATGAAATACAATATAAGTCAGAACAAAGGTCATGGCACCTTGGAATAAGTATACACAATTACCTTATTAAAATAAGCAAAGGAAACCTTTTTTTTTTTTTAAATATGAGGGACATCCCAAAGCTACATTGTGCTTTCATTTTTCGCTCGGCGTCCTAGGCCCTGCCACCGCTCAAGCTACCCATTTTTATGAGATACTGTTGAATGTAGGTAAGCGTGCCGGTTCAAAATTCATGCATCAGCTTTCAGGGAGAGTGGTGCTGTCTAGTTGACTTGGCTACTCTGAAGGGGCCCACACTAAGATGCGAGATAGGGGTGTTCAGGTTGGTGATAGTGGAGTTGGGGGGGGGGGGGACGGTAGGGGAGACAAAGAAAGGGGCAAGGAAGGGGAAGCAAAAGGCGGACAAAGCCTTTGGGGGTTTTTCAGTTGAAGAGCGTTTGGAATTTGGTGAACAATGTGAGAGGGTTAAGAGGACAAATCCTAGGATAGTTGCACATCTTAAGTGTGAGCAAGCATTGCCGACTTCAAACCTTAAATCTGCTTGCACCTTAATAATGTACGAAGCACAATTACAGGGGTCTAGCTAACATTACGGCCCAGTGATTGGTATGTACACATGGGCACCTACGGGGGACCTCAGGCAGGGGACAGTACTCATATGAACAACCAAATGAACTGGAAAGTTACTAGTACACAATCACAAAACACAACGATTGTAAGCCAACACTATCAAAGCAAAATCATACTGGACGTAAGAACACAGACAGTAACAAATCAGGGTAAGATCACGATTTACACTGATACTCCTTTTAGCTGCAGAGAAAGTACAAGAAAATGAAAACGAACCACAAGTCCGATATGACTATCCATAATTGAGTTTAAACCAACCGTGAACTTAATCTAGGTGAGATCCGTACCATCTTCTGAAAATCATCACGCCGCTTAAATAACTAAAATCATCATAACTCATTTCCCTTCGATTTCAATTTTCTAAGCGACCAAACAGGGATTCGACATAGAGATCACATAGATATATATATATATATAGAGAGAGAGAGAGAGAGAGAGAGAGAGAGAGAGCCCTAACCTGTGAAAGGTCGCCGAGGGAGCAACTATCTGCTTGGTCCTGATCGCAATAAAAGGAAGTTGAGAGCTGCAAGTCGTCAATTACAAAAAAAGAGAGCTGGAGAGGCGGACTAGGGTTAATTCACTAATTTACGAATCTGCATTGTTCATCCTTTGATATTACCAGCCTGCCACTCTCCGGAGACTCGTGGGCGAGCATTTTTCAGCGCCTCTCCAAAATTTCACTTTGGTTTTTTTGGCAAGTTAGCGTTCGTAAGTTGAGGTTGTCTTTTCCCAATAAGATAGGAGTCTATTGCAAGGTAAGGCCAAGACAGATGGATAAAAAGAAGAGAAACAACTGGAGGTGAAAATTATAAAAAAAAATAAAATAAAACTCCATATAAGATTTACGTCGCCAAAATCAAAAAAATTTTCTGTCTTATTGTCACAAAAGAAATAATTTATAAAAAGTGAGACAGAGAATAATAAAGCAAAAGAAGGTAAAAATGATGAGAAGATGAAATGTATAAAAAAAAAAAAGAGAATTAAAAAAGTGATAATTAATTGCATGGGAAAAAAAATCTAAGAGTTCAAGAGAGATAGATACATTCAAATATGCACTGAATAAATATTTAGAGAGAAGGGTTGAATCTTTAATTAAAAGAATAAGAAAAAAATTTGAATTATAAAGGACGAAAGACAAAGCTTAAAAAGCTAATGAATATAAATATTCATGAGATTTTTTTTTAAATTCATCCAGTACATATTTGTTTGGTAAGTAATGGGAGAAAAAAATTATTAAGGTTGATTGGGTAATTTTTATTCTCCATTACTTATTTTTAGATAGGGGTAATAATTACTTTAAAGTAATATGATAAATTTTTATTCTGGAAGATATGAGTGACGGAGGGTAATAAAAATTTTTTACTTTTTTTCATTAGTCTTGTAACATATATCTTTACAATAATCTAGAGTTAATTTTTATTTTTTTAAAACTTTTAACATTTTAAATATAATATAATTATTATTAAATAATATTTATTTTTTTATTTCAAATATAAGTATCGTAAATTTATTATCTATTATTGAAATCTTTAACAATCCATTAAGGGTCCAATGAATATTTATCAGAATCTAAGTTATCTTTTACAATCGATTAAGGATCTAATGAATATATATCTGAATCTATTAAAAATAAGTCTATTGGGAATATAATCCATGGAAGATGTTTTTCTGAATCCATTAAAGATCCGATGAATATATATATATATATATATGAATTCATTAAACATAAATCTATTTAAAATATAATTCATGGAAGACCTCTATTTGAATCTATTGTCCAATGAAGATATACATCTGAATCCATTGAAGATATACAAGTTATAATATACTGATGAGTGAATCAATTTGATACGGATACCGATACAAATAATCGAAATGCTGTCATCCAAAAGTTACAAGAGGAATAGAAGGTTATAAGAGTAAACGCAAGAAGGTTACAAGAGGAAACAAATGTCTGCAATCCTCAATAGTTGCAAGAGGTCATGATTGAAATTAAAATTTTTTTGATATTTTTCTGGAGATTGATCCGAACATTCCCCATCTACGAAGTTATGGTACATTCAAAAAATATCACCACCATTTAACAAGTAAAGGTACAAAATTCTATAATAGCACGTAGATTTTCTTTTTCTTAAAAGAAAAAAAATTATATATATTCGGTAGCAAAAACTACCACCGAGTCTGCTCACTACGTCCACTGAAAAGTGAAGAATTTGAATCTACAAAACAAAACAAATTAGAAGGATGGGTCACGGAGGGTCCCGACCACAATATCTCCGATACTTAAATCAGTCTTTGCTTTAGAGAATTAAAAGAAAGAGGTAGGAAATTCAATGAGTAATAGTGCGCGTACTTGAATGCGTGGTTAAGTGCTATATTTATAGTAAGAAATGTATAATAAAGTAATATTATCTTAAAAAAAAAAAGTAATCATTATTTCTCCATTTGACTACTTGGCACAAGTATTCACTTCTTTTTATTTAATAATAGTCATATAACATTAAATAAGGGTAAGATGGAAATAGAATTTGGAGGCTTATTCAGACAAGAGGAGTGTTCAAATATTACATCACTGTGCTACGTGTATGAGAAAAAGGCAACGAGACAAAGATTTTCTGTCGTAAATGAACTAAAACGTTATAAATTAACCGGATTTATTACTACAAGCTCTCATTACGTGTGAGACCCAATACCTATGGTCGGATAGGTATTACATTCCTTACTCCTCTGCTCAGCGTACTCCTCTGCTCGACAATCTCTATATAAGAAATTGTCACATGTCTATTTTAAATAATTACCATGCATTATGATATTTTTTGTACCAATAGTATATATATAATATTTTACAATTTGTTTTGATAGAAGATAGTTGCATTATTACAAATACTCCACTTCTTCATTTCACATTAGCTAAATGAGAAAAAAGTAATATAGAGTAGAAAAAATTAATAATAGGGTGTATTTATTATTTATTTTATTTTTTTATACCATATAATATCTATTATACAAAATTACTCATTTAACAAGACATGTGTATGTGTGTCGGCAGAGGAATGGAGCCACGTGCCTTTAGGCACGGGGCAAGACTAGTATATATATATGTTGCGTGGTGGAATCCAATTTAAACGACGCTTTAAACCTTCACGCAAACTCATGCAGCTTTAACTTTTATTTCTAGACCAACTAAGCATTAAAGCTGTTATTCCCTATTACCCTATTAGGCTATTACGAGTTCAGCATGCCCCCACGGAAAAAAAAAAAAAAACGAATCAACTTAAAGTCGTTATTTGGAATACGAATTCAAAGTTGTCGTCCTTAAACTCGCTTTTAAAATTGTTCTTACTTGTTAATTAGCGTTTATCCACCACAAGTTTTGCTTGATATGGGATAAATTAATTAATTTTGCTTAATCGCACATTGGGTTATTGATAGATTTTCTTTATACATATTATTTTAGACCTAGCTATTCAAATAAATTATATCTTTTCTTTATCCATTTTAATTTTAATTTTTTATTAAAAAAACAAAACTATGGATAAAACTAGAAAAATAGCTAAAAATTTGTCAAAATAATTAGATTAACCAGCTATTATCTTATAATTCAATGCAATATTATATTATAATCAAGTTAAAATATTAATGTTATGATGGCAAGAAGTTAGTAATGCAATAAATTTCCTTATATAGGTTTTCAAAAGTTTTTGTAATTAATCTAGCTTCTACAGTTGGTAAAACTTATTAAGAGGGCGTTTTTGAGTAATTTTTGATAGTTTTTTATTTTTTATTTTTGAATTGTAATTTTTGGTATGTTTGGTAAATAAAAGTGAAATTTTAAGTAAAAAAGTATAATTTTTAGGTGTTTGATAAAATTGTTACTACAGGAAATGACAATATTTGTATGTTTAGTAAAACTTTTTACTGTAACAGTGCAGAAAAATAAAAAAAAATAGAGCTCGTATTAATGATTTATTGTAGTAGAGTAGAAAAGTGAGAAAAATTGTGAACTTTACCAAACGGTTAATTATTGTAGCAATTCAATTTTTAGTATTTTTTTTTGTACTTTTTTTCTTTCAAACAAGCTCTAAATGTAATTTAACTACGGTAATTAATTACAATAGCAAAACTTCTCAAATGTAATTAAATTATGCCAATTAATTATAATAATTAATTGTCAGAGCATTTTTTATCTGTAGCGTTGGATACGAATTATTAATGTTTATCCCGAGTCTAAAAATTGTTTTTCCCTGATTTTCTAATTTTATTAGTTTAATTTAAAAGCATTATCTAAAAGTCTGAAAACTTTTTCTAAATAAGTACTAATATAATTTAAATTGTTAATAAAAAAAAATACTGCAGACATGATTATTGTCCTCAGAACGAGGACAAAGTCAGAAATTTTTATCGGAGCCAAGTTTAGATTTTTTGTACTTGGATTCAAATTTAAGCCTATAAAAATTATAATTCATATTATAAATTATATTTAATAAATAAAAAGTAAATTAATATATAAAACTTAATGAATGTATAACAATAATATGTCACCAAAAAATAAGTTTTTTATATAAATATTCATAAATAAAATTCAACTTCATATGTGTATATATATTTTGAATTTTATCAATTAAAATAATAGTTGATGACTTTTCATGTTACGAAATTATTCATTTTATTTTAACAAAATCTATAATTAAGAATGCACGTCCCGTAGTTGCAATAAAATTAACATTTTTTGTTTTGCATGAATTAACTTTTCACTTTTTAATTTATTTATTTATTTATTTTTGATTTCTTAAATATATTACTTAAAGTTGGGCTATTTATAATGGATTTAAAATAAAAAATAATTTAGACCATAAGTACTTTTATATGCATAATTTTTTTAAACCATTTAAATTTTAAATTTTTTTTTTTTATTTTTCTGTCTTCGTTGAATTGTGTACAAATAATAAAATCAGTTTGGTTTCAAAATTTGGACTATGTATAATAATTAAGAAAAAAATAATTAAATTTTCTGGAAGTTAGTTCACGGCCTAAATTTTGTTGATTAAGAGTGTGTTTAGAGTAATAAAAAAGTGAGATAAAATGAGATAAATTATGAGTTCGTAATTCGTACAGTGAGATAAAAAGTAAATAGTTTTTAGAAAATTTCAAAGGTTTTTAGAGTTTTTTAGATAATTTTGTAACTCCAAATGGAGTTTAAATATATACTAATTGTGGTGTTTTTTTTTTTTTTAACTAAAATTAATTATTTTTTTAAAATTTAAAAAAATTAAATCATGAAATAAAATTTTTTAGACAAGAATTTATATGTACAGGTTGTATTTTCTTAAACACAGAGTGAAAAATGACTTCCCAGTTAGAACCATAGCTAGCTTTTTTGCGCGAAAATGAAGTAAGAGTAAAAGGAAAAAAAATAGCGATTTATTTTTATTTCAACAATCCCTAGTTCCTTTTTACTTTAGCAATAAGAATTTCTTTTATATACATATATTTAGGATAAGAATAATATTTACACTTTTATTATGTGTAGTTTGGGGAAATAATTTTCTGCTCGTTTTCGTGTTATTTTTATTTGTTAAGGAGTTCATGAAATTAATTAAATTATTTTTAGTTTTAAATATTTTAATCAATATATTAAACAAGTTCTTTTTCTAGTCTGGTAAAAAAATAAGTCATCTACATTAGAAATTGGGATTTGAGAACTCATAAGGGATTAATCTCTCGCAGTAGAATTTAAACTTATGATATCTGCTAAAGACAGAACTAACCAGTGATATTTTAGAGGAAAGAGGTAACTCATCTTAGCGGCTAAGCCCTCCAGTGTAAGATTGTTGAGTAATAAATTTTAGTGAGAATTGGAATCAATTCACAAGAAGAATATGATAAAGAGTATGGTTGTCAAGAATAGAAATTGGATTCTTGTTGTGAATTAAAAATAATTAAAAGAGAAAACTTTGACTTGGGATTCATCTTTTTTTGGGTATTTATTTATATATGTCAATTGGATTTGTTCCATCAACATCTCTACTGGTAAATCATCACAAAATAGGGTCTTTTAGCTCATTCTTAATTTTTTTTTTTTTATGCAACGTAAACTCCTGCAAATTGAAAAATAATTTAGATTTGCGTCTCACAAATGCATGCAAGCATGGATGCAACTATGGTCAGCCACAGTCCTAAGGAGATGAGCAACGGTTACAATCTCTCTTTTAAGTTTTAAAAATTTTTTAATATGTTAATCGGTTTAAAAATTTTTTCATATATAATATAGTGTTGCTTCCTAATTTTTAAAAATCCTTTAATATCTTCACAAATTTGAAGATTTTTTTATATAATATAGTATTTGATCCTTCAAAATTTATAAAATTTTGCTTTACTCTCTACTCAATACAAAATTTTTTACATTAACTCTTGTTACCTAAAATCTTGAGTCTACTAATTAATCGCATATCTATATAACAAATCAAGTCATTGATTTGACATCTATATATGTGTCAATAATTTCAGCTTTGAGTAGCATCCTCTGCCAACTTTGACCCTTGCCTTTAAGCACGGGTAATTACTAGTATAATTATAATTCACGTAGTTAGCCACCCTAAGAAGACTTGAACCCAATTAAGTTTTCTTAGACTTCATATTTCTTATTTTACTTAACTAAGTTTAATTTTATGATTTAGAATCTTAAATTCACGTTGTCTTATTTGGTTATGTTGGAAAAATATGCCAAAAAAAAAAAAAAAAAGATATTCATTTAATTTTTTTAATTTATTTTTTTATTTCTTTAATTTTATATTTTTTATCCTTTTTTTTTTTTTTTTGTAAAACAGTCAAATAAAAGAAATAATTTTTATTTTTTTATCTTATTAAATTCATATTCCACCATAGGATTACTCTAATGAATTTAATAAAAAAAAATACAAAAATTATATTGACTATGGTTAATATATGGGACAAAAACAAATAAGGAAACCATTTGATCAAACTTGTTGAAAAATACGTTAATGGGATTAGGACGGATTTGTAATTAAAATTTAATAAACTTTGGAATTTGGGATAATTTTGAAATTTATTTGTGGGGTACTTGATGTTTGGTACCTTATTATTCTTATAGGGTATCCACTAGCTAGATACCTATATAATATAATGTAATATGATATATATATTTAAACAATTACAATTGTTCTCCTAAAATAAAAATAGTTAAACTCTTGGGTCTATAATTATTTAATGTGAATTATTATTAGGTAGTTTATGCCTTGAAAGTTATTACAATAGATAAGTAGTTATTGAAGTTATATGTGGTATATTTTATTTTTACAATTTATTAGAATGAGATTTTTTTTTTTTTAATTTTCATTTGACATGGAGAACAATAAAAATCTCAATAAAAAAAAAGTTAAATATATATTCATAAATATTTTTATTAGACATTACAAAGAACACATCAGTTTAATTTTTAAACAAATATTTAGTGAATATTTTTAAATGAGTATTTAATAGGTGAGATAGGATTGATGAAATGAAACGAGATTGGACCGAATATACCAGAATGAGTTTAGAGTTTTAACTTATAAATAAAGTAGGTAAAGAAAAATAAACAAATTTAATTAGTAATGATAATGATTAATTAGGAAATGTCCAATCTATTTACATCCCTAACGTTAAGATAACTAGCTTCTAATTTTTTGGAGGAAGGCTGTAGTGTCATGGAATTACATGCATGATGCATGAATGTATCATTTTTGTATTCATATTTTATTTTATTTATTTATTTATTTTGAAGTAGTTTATTATAAATTTACCCGTTAAATCACGTGACCGCGGCTTGCTTGCCATGCACGTAATTTACGTCAAGCATTGGAGTACCGCAATAAAGTAAATATATCGAACGAAACAAAACATTCGGATGTATAAAAAATAAAAGGCCAATAATAATCCTATACGAAGTATAGACTAATCAGTAATAATGAAAGAAATTTATATCAATAATCACATTTTTTTTTTAATCAGATGCATCAATATCAATTAGCACCAAAATAAAATTATTGGGTACGTTTGTATCCGTACACCGCACAAATTCCTTATGTGTAGGACTCGTATTAAATAAAAAAGTAAAAATATAAATACACATCAAAAAAATTCCGCAAAATTTTATTTTATAATAAATTAAGTACCCTTTTTTTAGTTTTTTTTTCATTAAATATATTAGAATATTTTATATGTTAGAATACTGGGCGTAAATTCTAGAGAACAAGATGTTACTATTTTTTCTTCGACGTTTTTGTAATTTTATCTTTGTTGTTTCTTTTTTCGTACATCGTATATTCTAGTTGATTATTTTTTTTCTTTAATTTAAAAAATAATTATACTAGTAGCAGTGAAATTTTTTCAATCAAAACTTTGTCGTTGTTAGCAACTACTCAACTTTAGATTCTACGTTCATGACTTTTTCTGTTATTCCGTTCAGTTATTTGTGAAATGTTCTTATTTTTAAACTTAAGGTGGTTTATTATCTTAAGTTTGAGGGAGGATGTTAGAATAATTTATATTAAGTTATGATATATTATTTATATATATTACTTAAATTAAAATATTCTATATTTTAGTATTTAGTAAATAGTTATGAAATCCTTTTTATTTTGAGACTTTGTTCTAATTTTTAAATCTTAATTTTAATGTATACTTCTAAAAAACACAATTCAATATATGACAAGATGTAAATTTTCTATTCTCTCTCTCTAATTCTATTATCTCTTATCTTTTATTTTTAATTTCAACAAAATAGAAGGGTGTCATTTTTTTGCTATATATTATAATTTACAACGGTCGACCTATATCAACTGTGGACTGAAAATGTAAAAAAAGCAATTACATCAATTTTAACTATGTTATAGTTTTATCCCATTTAAGAATAGTGAACAAAGTATAACACAACAGATAATTTAATATATTTTATGTTATATTTTAATAATTTGAGGATAATTTTTTTCCCTCCTATCATCTTAATTATCATAAAAAGAGATGATATGTTCTAATTTGAACAAGATAACCTTAAACTAGCACTTTTCATTAATAAAAAACAATATAACGTTAAAATAAAATGTTATATTTTTTTAAATTAACCACTTAATCTTAAATTTAGGTATTCTATTCAGAGACCAATGCATATAGTTACCAAAAGTACAATAACGAGCAACTTATATTTTAAATTTTCAGAATACATAATATAAAATATTTATAGTAATTTTAGTGGACATGAGGCGATAATTCTAGTATGATTTTTAACTCCAGTTTCTTATAATTTTTTGCTTTCACCTACATTTTGGGGTGTTTGGTGTGATAAAAAATAAGATAAATTATGAGTTCGTAATTCTTATAGTGAGATAAACTTTTAAAAAATTTTAAAAAATTTTCAGTAAATTTTATTGTGCCAAAATTATCATTAAGAAAATAACTTTAAAATCACACATTACGCTTGTTATAGGCATGAAATTTTTTTGAACATGTTAAATTATATATATTGTATGTTAATGTTAAAATTTATTACATTTTATTTTATCAGAGGGTGTTTGGAGTTCTTAAAAAGTTTAAAAAAATTAAAAATTAATGATGAAGTAATGTAAAAATAACATGTAATTAAAGAAAATTAAAAATTTTTAAAATTTTTCAAAATATTTGGAAAATTTTTGAAACTCTAGCGGAAGCAGTATAAAAGTTCTTTTTTTTTTTTTTTAAAAGAAAGCTACGCATGTAAGCTTGACAAGTCAGGCAAATCTCAACTTCAATAAATATGCGTATAATAAAAAAAAATCAAAATTTTCTTGGGTTCGTGGAATATTGCTGATTTGCTAAAGGATGAAGGGTGAATAATAAAATGACGAAGATGCCCTCAAGAGG
>JAVXUM010000037.1:25377733-25388781 GCA_035590655.1 Pouteria glomerata
TGACGAAGATGCCCTCAAGAGGGGTGGGAGTGCAGTCAGCCACGTGTAATTTTCTGCCTGAGAATATATTGGCTGCGTTTAAAGTTAGATAAAATAAAAGGTTAATGTTTTAGGTTTTGTGCGGTGAGTAAAAGATTTAAATTTTACAGTTTTGATTTTGTATAATAAATAAAAAATTTAAATTTTATAATTTTAAACTGTTTATTTATAAAGATTTATAAAATTTTATATTATTATTATTATTTTTTTATTTTGTAGAGAGCAAACAGGCTCATTTTTTGCGCATATACATACAGGTGCCGTGTACATAATTTTTGTATAAATCTTCAATTCTTCCACCTGTTCGACCCACACCCCTCTCTCTCTCTCTGTGACTCTCTCTCTGTGACTCTCTCTCTACACGCAGACAGAAACCCAGTACAGCAGTCAATCGATTTCCCTCTGTTTCGCGTTCTCTCTCCTCACATCAGCCCAGTTGAGCGAGAGACAGAGAGCGCAATAAGACAACACAGTCGTTCTAACATTGAAGCATCAATGTCTGGACAAGAGCGTTGCTCGCCGTTGTCAGAGAATCCTCATTGCGAAGAGGATTCCCTGAGACGCGACTACCGCCGCCAGAAATCAATAGGTGGAGGAGGAGGGGCAGAAGGCGGGGGACAAGATGAAGAAGCAGCGAGAGAAGAAGAAGATCAATTAAAAGAAGAGGGTAACTTGTTCATTATCTATATATATGTGTGTATCTGTGTATAGGCGTATGTGAGAGATTGGTTTTGTATGCGATGATTGATTGTGGGTTTGATTGGTACTTGTTAGATTCCTACGGAAGCCGCGCCTCTGATGATCCTTCAAAGTTACCCAAGTACACACACTCTCTCTCTCCATGTGTGTGATGTGTGTGTATGTGTGGGTGGGTGGGTGGGTGTGTGTTTATATATGCATGTGCTTCGTTAATTTTCAACTGTGCTTGGGTTGCATGTTCTTTTTTCTTTGCCTTCTTCCTTTGGCTATCCCACTTGATTATTGTTCGGATCGATTTTATATGATGTGTACAATTAATCATTCCTGAGCATTGAATTGATATATACGTACGTATGTGATATGGCCCATATGGGTTTCCTTTGTGGTTGAAGGATCTGATCTGATGAATTTTGGTATGATGTGGGTTGATTGAGCACGATTTATTCTGCGTTTTGACGTCGATCTCAATTCTGCTTGACTTGATGCATAAGTGGTTGTTGCATGCTACAATTTTCCGTTTGGTTAATGCTTGTCACTCTTTCGTCCATCTTCTTATGGCGGAATCTCATCGTTGGGCATTTGTAAGATTGTGTGAAATGCAAATTTAAGATGTTTTTGGGTTCATGTAAGTTTTCCAAATGTGTTCATTAACGTAAACTACAGTTTGTGAGAAATCAAGCGAGTTGGTTGTTGAGCAAATCTTTTAGTCGGTAAACAACTTTGTTTAAAAATGTTGCTATGCAATTTCTATTACATAATCTGTGATATATATGATTGTTGGAGCACAGCTACGTGACTTGAATTTATCTAATTTTTATGTCCAGTGATATCGAAGTGATTTGAGTGTTTGGTGCGGTTTGTTTTATTTCTTTACAAAACTAAGAGACTCTCAATGTCACAACTAGTATAATATTGTCTTGTAAAATTGTATGTCCTTATCAATAGCATCAGATTCAATACCCAACTGGAAGTGTGGGATTACGCGTCACCGGTCCTTGTATCAGAGCTAATATTCATCCAGAAGTGTGAGACCACGCACCCCGTATTAGGCAGTAGAATCGAGGTAGGATGTGGAGACGATGGGTCCTTACACTCCATGTAACGCAGATGTAATACATTGGCTTGAAAGAAGAAAACCCACTTGGATTGTGAAGTGGGATTCTTATACGTCACGTTTGTGTGCCTGCTTGTATTGTCTTCTTAATCCAATATGGTTTTGTTTTGTTTTTTTTATCGCTTTTATCTACTTTGCCTGAACTTTCTTTCTACACTCGTTGTTCTTTTTTTTTTTTTTTTTTTTTCGGTGGGGGGAGCCTCTCTACACGCTCGTTAGTGAATAAATGTTAACTATCTATGATATATTTTGCTGATTTTTCCTTCGTTGCCGACTTTCTGTCTGGTGCAGATATATGATGTTCCTTTGATAAGTTGCATGTTGCGTTATGGCTTTGCCATCTAATACAAGTTGTCGTTATGTGTTCTTGCCGATATAAGAACCATGCAGATGGAAGAAACAAGATGCATTTACGATATCCCACAAAATGGTCGGGACAAGCCTTTTTGTTGTTAAGTTGAATTTATAGTTTGAGGACGTCTCAAATTATAATCTGAAAATGACTATTAGGCAGAGTTTTGCTCTCCCTTTGTGCTTTTTTGTTCACCTTCCCTATATTTTCTCACTTATTTTCTCTCTTTTCTTTATATCTCTGCATATTAGTTCTCCTTTTACGTATCCATCTCGATCTATATCACCATGCATACGAAAAAAAAAAAAGTTCAACGTGGTTTTTTTCCCATTACAAGTTTTGAGATTATTGTTGAAGATGAAGCTACGTGCGAACATCAGCATCGTTTCAAAGAGTTTCTTAAATTAAGTTGTCTTTCATTAATTTAAATACCAGATCCTATTATGTCCTCACAAATTGTTTGTTAAAATAACTAAGCTTTTAGATTCATCCTTGGCGTTACTACAAATCTGTCCTTTTTCTTTTTTTGCTTGAGGTTAATACACGGCATACTGATACAACCTATTTATTTATTTGTGTTTAATTTTTATGAATTAAGAGTGGCTTTTTGATTACTAGTTTTGCTGGACGTAGGCAGCAACTTGGGTGAGTTCTATCATTAGATCATTATGTGAGGTTTGGAGTTTCCTTGTTTTTGTATTTTGAAGTATTTTTCCTCGTAAATTAGGAGATCCCACGAATGATGCTATTCATTTAATGTATCTAAGAGGAGTTGAGCATATTAGAACTTGAACTGTGTTTAATTAATTGTAACCTTGCACGGGAGCTGTTGAATTTTGTTCTCCTCCTTCTCTACTACAACTTATCATAGTTATTATTCCCAAGTTACTGGTTTTAGTCCCTAAACAGAATGCTTTTGTTCACAAAACCTACCTTGTGAAGCCGTAATCAATCCCAACCCTTTCTCCTATCCTTCTGGCCTTTGTTTTGAATTTCCCACCCAAAAAAAAAAAATTTCCCTCAGAAGCTTTGTTGTCTAGAACTTGAGTGACTATTTTTTCAATGTTTTCCAAGTATTAATCTTCAACACAAAAGTTTTCCTCAATCTAAGCCACTGTGCATCAATTGTGAGAAACATCATTTGAAGCCGTCCCGCATCAGTAGTGTAGTGCCTGATAAGGCATGTGCATTCTAAAGAACTCTATCTATGGTTAAATGGTGATGAGGGTTTATAAAAAAAAATACTGTGATTAATGTCTATACCCTCTCTAATCTTACTAAAAAAACTGAAGTATATATAGTTGCATTACCACTAATTCAGTGTGGTGTCTGAACTAAAGGACGCAAATTAATTACTTATTTCCCTTCTCGTAGAAAATAAAATTAAGCATGTTCATGTCCAGGTGAAATGCCTAACCTGTTTGAAATTGATGTCTCGTTTGCTCTTTTTCTTTGAAGAACTTGTGTAACCATATTAAGTAAACATGACTAGGAGCTCAAGTTTTCTCTTCTTTCCAAGAGCTGGAATGATGGCTGATCTTGTTCAACCAATGTCAATTTTATTGTCATATGGGTATGAAGTATTAACTTCTTTTTCTTTTTATTTTTTCTCTCTTTGCAGAGTGGTATATGTACACCGACCATCCATTCATACCTATTTTCGATGCCCAATATGTCTAGGTATTATTACTATGCTCTGTTGTGGTTAAATCCTTTTTTCCATTGTTATTTATGTCCAACAAGTTTAAGTAATATTCCTTGTATCTCTGTTGTGTGCTTGGGCCCTGGGTTCTTTTGTAAGATTGCAAGAACTGAAATTTTTTTGATTGTGCGTGTCTACCGTACTGGACAATGGGCAAAGAACATGATATCAAATGCCAGCAATCTCAGGAGTCATGACACTCCCGACTGATTCTTCAGCTAGAACTAAATAAATATTTTATCGAGGTTTCCTAGATGAGATCAGATGATGCAACTTACTACGTTTAAGCTGTTAGTTGTCGTAATGAATAATCTATAAATCCCTAGAAATAGTGTTCTGGTTTTCTTATATGTATGTATACACTTCGTCTAAATAGATACACAAAGCAATTTTCTGCTAGAAAGTTTCTTGGATGCTCAATTTGCTTTCTGGCAGAGAGTCTATGAGCAAAACCTGGAAATTTTTAACGAATTCATAGATTTTGTAACATTAAGGAAACTGGGATTCCTGCAACTAGCTTCCTTCTTGGTGGCTTCCATGCATGTGATTTTGTTCAACATCCAATTGGTAAAAGAATTGTTGCCATTTTCCTTTTGCAGGGATCCTTAAGAAAACAAGAGCAGTAATGGGATGTTTGCACCGCTTTTGCAAGGAATGCATTGACAAGTCGATGCGTCTGGGGTATGTAACTGAATTATTACATTACTATCGTTATTTGATTAAGAAAAAAAAAATTGGATGTATTGGCTTAGGCTAATCATAGTGAGTATTTGAATTAACATAAACCCCATAACAATTCAATTTCATTACAGGAACAAGGAGTGTCCCGCTTGCCGCAGCCACTGCGCCAGTCGACGTTCTTTGAGGAGTGATACGAGATTTGATGCTATGATTGAGATGTTATATGGAAACATTGAGGAGTATGAAAAGGAGGTTGTAGTAGATTCATGACTTGTGGACCGAGTACTTAGCAATTGAAATTCTGTTTTCAGTAATGCGAATTGCTCACTTGTTTGTTGAATATCTGGTTTCAGGAGCTGGCTATCCAGGAAGAGGAGGAGAATCACAATAAGCAGGTAGGAAGCAATGACAAATGCCTCATCGTTTCAGATGTGTAGCTTCCATGCTAGCCCGTTCGCACTTTTTGTACTGTTTTACAGAAGCTTCAGCTTGTTGTTAGGTGCATTACCATTCATGTGCCTATTTCCTGGTTTGTTGCTTCAAATCAAATATATTGTTGGACAGGTTCAGATGTCAATAGCCCAGATTTTTGAACGACAATTTGGAAGGCGCAGGAAAATGGACAAAGATACACCTTCATCTAGCACAAGAATATTGCCCCGTAATAGGAAAAATTATAGAAAAAACACGGGGGGAACTGATCATGAAGGATCTGAAAATAATGAGGAAAATAATGACAATGGGAACAAAGATTCATCTTCAACTGATGAGCAGGAAGCAGCAATTAGGCAGAGGAAGTATAGGGGAAAAGCAGTAGCTCAACGGTCCCAGACTGCGGAAAGAATATCACTGAACAATCAGAAAATTTCTGGAAGAAAAAGAAAAATTTCCCTGAGAATAGAGCCTGAAGGATCCCAAAATAACGAGGATGAAAATAACAACAATGGGAACAAAGAAACATCTTTGACTGATGAGCAGGGCAGAGCAATTGAGCAGAGGAAGTACAATAAAAGGACCAGGAGAGCAGAGCCTGAAGGATCTGAATATAATGTGGGTGAATATAATCATGATGCGAACAAAGATTCATCTTTGACCGATGAGAAGAGAGGAAGAGCAATTAAGTTGAGGAAGTACAAGAGAAGGACTGGAGCTCAGCCCTTCCAGCCTTGTCAGTCGGCTGCAAATTCAGATGGCGTAGGCATTGAAAATGATTTAGAAGTCGGTGGAGAAAGCAAAGGTACTTCTCCCGTGCATTTGCAGAACCCAGAAATGCTCGTTTGGGGCAGAGGTGGTGCTCGGAGCAAGAATGTCCGGAACACCCGTATAATGAAACTGACTAAACATCTTGAAAACTCAGAGGAAATTGACGACGAGGTAGTAACCAAATTGCTGCGTCATTTTCATAGCCAGAGTTTACCGTCCAAGAAGCTTCTTTAGGGTGTATCAGATTTAAGATTTCTGCATTTGGATTCACAATATCTGCAATTTAAGGCCGTTCTTGTTTGCAGTTAGCTGTCCATGTTAGGCTTGTTTCTCTGGATGAACAAAAGATGTCAAATTTGAAGGAACCTTACCTCTGTTGCTCACCGCATTGTTCAGTTCAACACATTAGGGAAGTGAGGATTCTCTCCACCATCGTTCTTTACAATTACTAGTTTCTAAAACTAAGAACTATGACTCCTTTACATATTGTGAAAAGGTTTTCTCAAATGAGTTTTTTTTTTTCAATCTTCTCCCATGCTTGTATGTCATGTTGTTTTGTTGGATTTTATGAGTTGGATAGAAGATACCAACACACTCCCAAGTTTTATCCTGTGTTTAATTACCTTTTTCTATTTTTTTGGGATAACATCGATCATAGGATAAAAAAATTATAACGAAACGTGGGATAAGAAATAGAAATTGAATGTTATCATCTATCAAACATCATATTACATGAAACAAACATATGCCTGTAACGCTTGTTTAACCCTGCATTGTGATGCTTATAATGTGCACAGTATGTCACTGGTAGGACACAATTACCAGCAGAATATATTGAACTGCTACTGGTGAAGAAGCAGTCGAGTAGAACCAGTGGTCTGCAGTCCCCGCTTGAGCCTTCAAAGTCAGTTGGGAACAAATTTGTGCTGCTAGTTTTGCAAGGGCACGAAAGTTTGGTTGGTCTCAGAGACAAGTATCCTTCGGATATAAATCACATAGTGAGTATAAAAACACACAAACACACACACACACACACACACACACACACACACACATTTTTATAGGTCGGTGCCACACAAACCAAAAAATTTTGTTAGAAAAGTGACTAAAATGATGGGGAACACTAGTTGGCCTATTCTTTGAAAATATTAAATTCATACAAGTCTATTTTTATTACAATTCTAACACCGCTACAACATTTCGGTTGTGCTTTCTAGTATATTTTTCCAGTTCAATAATATTTCTTTTTTCATTTTATTTTATATGTGGTGATTCAAACTACTTCTTAATTAGGAGGCTAGGTTGACTTGCTAAAATCATCCACTGTTGTTGTTTTGTTGTTTCAGCTTATGGCGTATCGGCTGAAGGAGAGAGATTAGAAAGTTGATAATGAACCAGCTGTGTTTGCAAAAAGGATGATGATTGAGATAAGCTGTTGTTGTATGGATGATGCCTCTGAGGCTGCTTATGATCCTGATGATCGCGGGTCCTCTGTTTTAAACCATATGCTTATAATTACATTACCTAGGATAGAGGAGTAAAAAATAATTATAATGAAAAGACTTGACTGTTTGTGTGTGATATTTGGAAACATGAATCCTCTGTTTGGTTAGATTGGGGTTCTGGGTGCAAATCCATCTAAGGAACTCGTGCTTCTGGAAGCTATTAGATTAACTGTGGAGTATACTTAAGTTTCCATCATTTGGATGATACTGTGGTTGATAAATCGTTCCTCTCCCTCTCTTTCTTTCTCATGAAAAGGCAAAATTAAAAGGGTCCCACCCATCAAGGCTGCTTCTGCAAGTCCTTAATCCAAGGGATTCCGACTGATGATCAAAACACCTTTTCGGAACCACCATCATCTTCAAAATAATTTCATGCATATTGATATAAGAAAGTCCCACCTCTCTCTCCCAATCCACTGTTTCCAGAACCAACGTAGATTTTTTTTTTTTTTGTTTACTCTAGTTCGTGACAACCAATAATCCATGGCTTACAAAAATTTAAAAAAAGGGACATTGAAGATCCGATTCGCATCGAAATACAGTGAAATTGATCGGATGGAGATGGATTAATGAGTTTCAAAATTTCTATCTATAAAATAAAAATGAAGAAGAATGGGAAGAAGCTCCAACAGCAGCCAATGCTCAGCTTTGATCTTGTGCTGTGAAGCATTAATTGCTGGTTTTCCTGTTGGAGTGGATGTGTTTTGACTTTTGAGGCTCTCTGGTGATAGGGATTGAAGAGTAACAATCTTTAATTTCAATGGTAAACCAGCCCTCTCGTGGCTGCTCTAGGATCAAAACTGTTATCATTAATGTATGATAAGCTTGCATGGGATATCAACATAATTGATTTTTTTTGTTTGATTAGCCGTTGAAAAGCAATGATATTATTGACGTCTGCGTCAAGTACTCTAAACCCCTTCTCAAAAATAGAAAGTGAACAGCCAAAAAAAAAAAAAACTCACATGTCACCATCTCTACCTACTTTTTATTTTAAAAAATATCTAAAATTTCAGACAGAGAGAGCCATTGTACATTCTCTATCACGTAGAGTTCAGTGGGTTTATGTTTGTAACCCTTTTTACTCTATTTTAGACCACCTTTCAAAAGAAAATAATATTGGATGCCTTGATGTATAGTTGACACCATAGGGTGCTTTCAAAGAGAAATTAATTTTGATCGCCTGCTCATCATCTCTACCCAGCCAGCCCTACACAGTAAAAAGAAATTCTCAAAATCCTGGACATTAGACAGAAATTAATGTGGAGTTTGTGGTCATTCATGCACTTCTCTGGCTTTGTTAATTTTGTGCGGCTAAATAGCTTTGTCATAGAGATATAGGGCCTGTTTGGTTGGTCAAAAATTGGTAAAAAGTATAGCAAAAGTACGGATGATTTGACATAAAAGTGATATGTGTTAAAATTTAATTGAAAAAAAGTACGAAAAGTAGTTAAATTTGGTGAAAGTTGGCGGAATTTGATCCCACCAAACAGGGTCATATAGAGATTAGGGGTGGCAAAATAGGTGGGTGGTGATGAGTTTAAACGGGTTGAAAGTTAAATGGGTACAACCCAAACTGACCCATTTAAAAGGCGGGTTAGATATGAGTTAGTGCACACCCATATACCTGTATTTAACCCATTTACTTTTAACCCAACCTATTTGTTTTTCTAAATTAAAATTTTATTTTAATTAATTTGTTAATATATATATAATTATATCATTATTATTTTGATCAATTCATCCAATGTTAGAGAAAAAAAATTTGAAAAATATATATTATAAATAGTTATAATTTTTATATAATTAATAAAATAACATGACCCAAATTCATTTATTATAAATTTAATTAAGTGAGTTAACGGGTCTCGGTTGACTTTGCCACCTCTAGGAATGTGGATGAGTTTGGTTTGGACATAAAGATAGTTTTCAGGAAGTAGAAGAATCAAGGGCTGTGATTTTATGTAAGTTGACGATTTGTTGATGATGATCACTAGTTGCATACACTAGATCAGTGTTACTTATTTTTTTATTTAGTTTTGATATGGACGAGGTGTCCATTGGAAATTTGGGAGTAGATTTAGTTTTGGCATGAACGACATGTCCATTGGGAATTTTGGAGCAGATTAGTTAAGGGGACCATCAACCAAAATAAATAAATAAATAAAGTTTAAAAAAATTCAAGATAATAATTTTTTGGGTCTTGATTCTAAGAAATTTATAATAATAATAATAATAATAACTAAAACTACTACAATTAGGAAAAATAAAAAAAAGATAATTTTTTCAAAATTTCTAAAACACCCAACGGGTTTCAGTTAACCGCCTAATTAAACCCATTTATAAATGGGTGTTTTAAAAATTATCCATTAACAACCCAATTAAGAAAATAACATGACCCAAACTCATTTATTATGAGTTTAATTGAGCGGATAAATGGGTATGGGTTAACTTTGCCACCCCTAATATAGATAAATCACATCTTAAGTTATTTTCAATGTAAAAGTTAGGATGAATAGAGATTTAATAGTTCCCTAACATATGATAATCTCTTTGGCATGTTGTTGCTGCACGCGTACGCACACACATATATATATATACACACTTAATGGTGCTTTCCTTGCTAGTTTTCTTATTAATCTGGGGTGTTTGGTGTGATAAAAGGTGAGATAAAATGAGATAAATTGTGAGTTCGTAATGAGTACAATAAGATAAATTTTTAGAGATTTTCATAAGTTTTCAACAAATGTCGTTACCCCAAACACCCCTATGGATAAAACGTGAGGAGACTGGGACAAATGGATCTGAAGAGGCTAACATTAACATAGTTGTTAGTAACTTAATCAAAATTTGATGATTCATAAGAAAGTAAATTCAAAAATTTCATTCAAGATTTTTAAATTTATTTTCATTACAAACCATCTAATTTTGATCGGGTGACTGACGACTTTGATATCACATGATTAACGTTACTTGTGATGTTAGCCTCCCATCTTTCGAAGAAAAATTAATACATGGTCATTTTTTCTTCTTTTTTTTGTCTTTTTGAGTATTTGTTTTGTTTTTGTTTTTATATATTTTTGATAAATTTATAGTGGGTTATTTTGTTATTGCTAGTGATATTTGAGTAATTTCTTAAATAAATTAAACGATATATATGTTTTTTGTTAGTTAGTATGTTAAAATACGAATCAATGTATTTTTTTTAAAAATAATTTATGTCATTCATAGTAATAGTAAGTGATAAAATGTCTCTCTCTCTCTCTTTTTTTTTTTTTTTAAATTAAGTATTCTTATATAAGGTTGGTGGATATTTACAAAAAATTAATAAGTGTTACTAATTTTTTATTATATTGTTACATTTTGATAGTTTATTACGAAGCATTTGTTATTCGTCTTTTTATTATGAATACTCCTCTTTTTTTTGTTACAATTACTAGATGAGACGTTCATGATAGTCCAACATGTGTTGGATTACCGGTTCAATTGTTTTGCCTTTTTTTTTTTTTTCTTTTTTTGAGTTATTGTTGGGGATATTAGAAAAATATTTTTTTAATATTTGAATATTAAATGTTTATTTTACATTAAGGCTATGTTTGGTACGTGAGAATAGAATAGAATGGAATAAAATAAAAGGTGGGAATGGAAAAATGGTAGGAATGGAATGAAATTCTCATTCCACTCATTTGTTTGGTTGCTAACATGAAAATAATGGGAATGAAATAGACATTTAAATTTTCATAATTTGCTTAC
>JAVXUM010000037.1:25388881-25400827 GCA_035590655.1 Pouteria glomerata
ACAGATTTTAACAAACATGTTTTTGTTGTAAGTTTTCAAAATTTTGAAAACGAAAACAGAAAAATAGAAAACGGAAATGTTACCAAACGGGGGCTTTGTGTCATTTATGTAATAATAAAGTTTAAAATTTTGAATTTGAGATATTTTGAATTTTGATTAGCAGTTTTTATTTTTATAAGATGTTTTTACACTTTTTTCATGTAAGTATATTTTATAAATTTAAATTTAAACTATTTACATGATAAATTATATTTCTATACCTTCAAACATGAGCAATTGAAAATTTATACGATTTAATATCAGACTTAGTTGATTTTAGTTTCCTCTCAAGATTAACTGAATGGTCCCAACAAATTGATGCTGCTGATGCTTTTAACCACAACACAGCAACGAAGATATGCTTTAACTATATTAGGTCCATATTCACCAGGCAAATTCAGTGAAAAAGAAAGCATCTGAAGTATAAACCACTAGTTTTATTAAAATTAGAATTGCCTTTTACAAACAAGAATGGGCATTTTTGATGAGTACGTAGATTCTCAATTGGCATAGAGAGAGTATTAGAACTCAAGTCAAAAGCAGGTTCAAGAGTTCTTGAACGGCCACAGCCCTCAAACTCTCTCTCTTCAAGAAAGTTGTCCTCATCAATCACCTCATGTGAGAGGCTGCAGCACTAGAAGCTGCTGCCACGGCACTGACATATTTTCGTCTCTCTCTTCTGTTTACGCGCAATCTTGGGGACTGGGGTTTTGTTACTTCCTTTGCAGACCTGTCAATAGGAGGATTGATCCCAGTGAGCCAATATGAAAAGCACAGAAGAATATGAAATTAACAACTAAAAGTTAGGTAGCGTTTTCCATACTTCTGAGGTAAAAAAGGATGGTCAAATTTGGGCAGCGGTCTTGCATGAGGCACCAATGTCCTCCTTAATTGCTTCAAGGCCTTCTCTTCCTCAATCTATATATGCACAGCAACAAAATGTGAAATTAGGAACTACTTCACATAATCACATTTTACATCCATATATATCTCTAATGTTCGTATACAACACCACTTGCTAGATATCCCTCTTACCATCTTTGCAGATTCTGCCTCGTCTCTGTATCTCTTATACATCATCTCCTTCTCCTTGATCTACAAAAAAACATTTTTAGTACAAAGTGACCAAAGTGAGCACAGCATGGAACCAGATATGAAATGGAATCGAAGAATACCTTTTTATCGAATTCTGCTCTATCCACAGCACGGTGGTCTACTTGCAGATTGAATTCCTGAACCTCAGTCAATGGCCTGCGTACTTTCTCAGGAACTGGAACTTGATCCCTGCAAAATTTGGCAGCCAGAGAGTAATCTCATGGTCTTTCCGAGGGAAAAAAAAAAAAAATTATGCATGCACATGTGCTGCTGAGTCTTACTCTTTCAATATTGGCTGTGCTTTGAATATCCTCATCTGGGCTTCTTCCATCTCCATTCTTCGTCTCTCTTCCATTTCCCTCTGCATTTCCTCTTCATGCCTTGTCAGACTCTCCAATTGGAAAGGTTCTGGTTTTGTGCAAAGTTTTGGCTCTGGTTTTGGTGGAATCTGCATAGGAAGTGGTCATAATTAGCGAAAACAGGTTTTTAAGCATACTTGAACAACTAATTAAAAAGAAACAAAGATGGGGTTAAACAAATTTCTGTACCACAGGATAATCAGTGGTATAGGGATATGGATTAGCCTTCGGAATCCTGGCTCTCTCCTCTTCCAATTGTTTCTGCATGAGTTCCATCGCAAATTTCCTCTCTTTATCTGTGCCTCTTTCCTGATGTCATACACCGCCACCATAAACAAGGTTTAGTGTAAACAGAACCAAATTAGCAGCTTTACCAACCAGGGCTGTGATGTGATTCTCATACCTCCGTGTGGAGATGGAATGGATTTGGTGTAGTGTTCCTTGGGATTTGTTTATTGTTGTAAGGTTCTGAATTCAGTGAAATCTGAAAATGAAAATAATAGTATTGTGAGTAGCAACTGTCAAAATAACACTTATAATTCTAGAATCAACAAAAATACACTTTCTTTTAATTACCTTGTCAAACAAATTAGCAATAGTTGCTGGTGGTGGAATTCTTTCATCTATTGCAAAGTGAAACTCTTGAGGTACGGTTACATGCTGCTTTGTGTTGCAGAACATCCCCAAATCTCCTTTACTTTCAAATATCTACACAAGATTCAAAAGCTTGAATCAATTGAGATGAAAGAGGTAACAGGCTGATGTGATGACTGGGGTTAAAAGCGGGGGAAACCTTCTTATTCAAAGGCCTTGCTTTGAACTTTGGAACCTTTTCAAGTTCTTCCCTTTCTAGTTCTTCAGAACTTTTAATCCTTGGAGGGCGAGCCCTGAGAGATGTTTGAAGTAGGGGAGACCTGGGTGCTGTAAGATGAGGTTTCCACTGATGATTCTGTCATAAAAGAAGGAAATCACAATTCCTTTTGTCAATAAATAAGCCGAATCCATTTAACAGACAAGAAAAAAATAAAATTACAGGATGAGGGCTTTCTATACCTCAGAAGCACATTCGGTTGAGGCTATAGTTGATGTTTCTGCATTTTGATTTGCTCTTGCCATAGTCTCCAGATGAAATTCCTATGGATAATTTCAGATTAGTTTTCTAATTCTGCTACATTCCTTTTTCCTCATCATAATTTTACCAGATGTATTTTACCTGAAATTCTGGTAGATGGGGTGTACTTCTTGGCGGTGCTGGCAAGCTTGGAGCTTCCAGCATCTGTAATGAACAAATTCAGTGCAACGTACAACCTGGTATAAGACACTGATTCTTAAATAGCAAACAAAGTTAAAATAAATACCTTCTTGTTGAGTGGCCGAGCCTTAAACTTAGGAATTTTAGCCATCATCTCTTCCTCAAGTTCGGCAGAACTTTTGACCCTCACAGAACGCACCCGCTGAGCTGTTTCAAATTCAGGTTCCTTGGGCCTTGTCAACGTAAGTTTGGGCTTCCTCTGTTTGATTGAAGCAGCATCAGCCTGAAAATTGAAATGCAAGAGCTTAAGAAAGTATGTAACAAAAAAATTACAAAAATCTGGGGGTATACAAATTCTTCATGTGAAGAAACCAGGTTAACTCATTTACATGTGAAAGAGAACTGCTCATGCGAGGTAGAGACATATCCCTTGTATTGGATTGGAACCTTCTCATCATTTCTGCCATTGAAACAAATGGGACTGCTGGTTCCCGGACATAAACCTTTATACGGAAAAAAAGTGATTTAAACAATTAATTCCAGCAAATGTATTAAAGCTTTAGACAAAAAAGATACTATCAAAAACAACAAACCTTCCTGTCCTCTTTACAAGTTTTTGCAGTTGAAGAGCACAAGTTGGAACTGTTGCCAGGTCTTGATTTGTGGGGCAAAGTTTGAGTTTTGAGATTTAGAATCTAAAATTTCAGGACACACAAACACAAACATTTCAGGTGAAGTAATCATTCGAGAAAGAGAGAGGGGGGGTAAAAAGAGCTATAGTACACACCTGTCTGGACCTTCCTCCTTCCAACTTTTGCCTTTTAATTGGTTGGTTTTCTTGAGCAAAATTTGGAGTGGCAACAGTAGTTTTCATCTTTGTTTCTCTATTCCATTCACGAACCACCAATCAGGCATTAAAAACACAGACAAAATGACAGAAAACTTAAATAAAAAACAAGAATCTTAGTTTCTCTATTCCGTCTGATAACCACCAATCAGCATAGCAACATATGAATAGATTACAAAAATAGACAAATGACATCATAAAAGACAAGAATAACACATATATCTACCTTCTCGCACTAGCCGGTTTAGTGCTTTTTGCTTGCAATAATTGTGACCCATTTTGTGACTTCAGAGCCGATGGATTCTTGATCATACTAGCAATCTTTTTTGCTGTTTGGTGTTTCTTGGTATCAGTCTGCAATAGGTTGCCCTTTTGAGATACCGTAGTTAATTTAGGGGTGCAAATTTCTTGCGGAGTGGATGTCTTATCCTTAGTAGGTGGTTCTTTCATGGTACAAGAAGCAACTCCCATTGTTGTACTGAAATCAGCAAGGAAAGATAAGCAAAATCAAGATATGACGACTGCATTATGTATATTTCTATTTTTCTATCACCAACCTTTGCAAAATCTTTTAAACGAGAAATGTACAAACCTTCCATTTGTTTGGGTACGTGCAACATCATTGGTGTCACAAGTCTTCTTCTCATCAGCAGGAACCTGAATGATTGGTGAAATATCATAAGAAATAACGGGGCAACCATCACGCTTCTGTTTTTAATGTGTTGAGCTGTTTGAAAAAGCTCCAGTAACTAACATACCAGATTGTCAAGGTTTGCAGTGACTTCCTCTTTGGTGTCACAAGTCTTCTCCATCTCATCAGCAGGAACCTGAAAGATTGGAGAATATCGTAAGAAATAGCATGCCAGAGACAACCATCATGCTTCTGTTTTTAGTGTGTTGAGCTGTTTGAAAAAATTCCAGTATCTAAGATACCAGATTGTCAAGGTTCGCACTGCCTTCCTCTTTGGTGTCATTTGGGGCTACATCTTTTGTGACTTCAGTTGGCATCATTTGAGACTGAGGCCTAATTGAAGGAGATAATTGGATGCATTTCAGCACATTTATAATAATGTGTATACGCAAATGCCAAAAAGAAAAATTCTCCATGTGGAAGTTCCCTTAAAAAAACATAACCATCCACTGACCATGGTTGATCCTTCTCTGGCCCCAAAGCAATTGCCTTCGTAATATTTGATGCAGTTGTTTCTGATGATGTTCGTGCCTGCAACCAAGCAGATGTTTCAGTCAATCAATAGGTTTTTATCTGAATTAAAGTCCTTGGATGTGGAACTAGCTTAAAAGGGTTACATTACCTTCTCTGATTGCTCGGCTTCGCTGAAGTTACAAAGGCTTTCAAGCTGAACTGTCCTGCCTGTTTTGATTCTTGGCATAAAAGCTAAAAAAAAAAAAAATCAAAACATTAGCCCCTATCTTAAACTTAGATGGAACAACAAGAATGACAATCTACTACTAAAATCATCACCGTCCGATCAAACGTTGGGACCATGGTCATTTTGCACATGGCATTGTATAATAACCTGTAGTACAGATAGTCTGCTACTGAAATCCTAGCAATCTATTTTATTTTTTCATCTGGCCCCACGGACAAATTCTCAATCTAAATTGATATTACAATTTCAAAAGTAGGGGCTTCCACATAATTGAAATGATAAAGATCCAAAGCCCTTTTTCTGCCCACAGTATTACAATAGGGAAATAAACATTTTGATCCGAATACACTAATCAAATTGTGAATATGAGACATCAACAAACACTACACCCGAAGAAATCGAAGTCTATCTTCGATGAAGTTCAATAAAATTATTCAAACCCTGGAATCCCTAAAAGATCATATGAAAATTGCAAGAAACTTAAGATTCCAAGCAAGGAACACAAACCAGGAGAGTTCAACAAAATTGTCGAAACCCTAAATTCCCAAAAAAAAGCCTAATTCACAACTGATCCGTGACACACAACACAATTCAAGAAAGTAATTGAGACAATTATCAGATGAAGCACTTCATGAAAGATCGCTGAAACCCTAGCAACCCAAAATAAACCCAATTGAAATTGCACGAAAGTCAAAAAAATAAAATAAAAATTGAGATGAAGAAGACGTACGTGAAGGGGCGTAGCTTAGGGCGGTGTCGAACCAGAGCTCTGCTTTGCGCGTGTCCTCCTTGGATTCTCCGTCGATGAAGTCGAAGAAGCGAGGGGCTGAGAACTCGTAGGCCTCATCAATAACACTAGATTCGTCCACCACCGCCATTTTAGAGCGAGAGAGAGTGCAATGTGAGGACAGGTAGAGAGAGAGAGGGAAGGGGGTAGTTTTGTTGCTTACAAGAGTAAGATGTTTGCTCTTCGTTGATGAGGGAGCAATAGATCGGAGGAAACTCAGGAAAGTGGGGAGTGGAGGATGGAGTAAGTCATATTAACGTTCAGATTCTAACGGTCGATTTTTTGAATGTCGGAGCTGGCGACTCTTGAAATAAGCCGTGTTTGTAACGGCTATATAAGGGCGATGATTCTGTTCATTATACGCTGCTGCCACGACGTCGTTCCTAACTTCCCATGATAATAAACTTAATCTTCATTTGGTTTGTTTTCCTGAATTTAACTTTTTATTTTTATTTTTTATTTTTTATTTTAAATTTTTTTATTTTGTACTTTTAAAAACAAAAAAATAATTTAAAATATATTTGAATACTTGTGTTTTAAAATTTATTTTAAAAAATAGAAAATAAATTTACAAATAAAATAAAAAATAACAAAAAATTATTTTGAACATTTTTAATTCAAAACAAATAAAATCTCAAAGCAAGAAAAATAGAGTATTTTTTAATTTTTATTTTAAAATTTTTAAAATATAAAATGCATAAAATTAAAAATAAAAAACAAAAAATAGGAAAGCAAGCCAAACGGCAAAAAGTTATTACTTGTATTTTAATAATTTTGATTTGTTGAGAAAACTTAATTCCTGGATGATTGATTTGCTCTAGACTCAATGCCATACACCAACTTAGAAAAAGGCCCGAATGATTTTGTTTCTCTTTGTAGCCGACAATAAAATTATATATATATATATATTTATTTTAATTTAAATATATTGAAAATTAATTATTTTATATATATTATTTTATTTTATTTTCTAATGTTCGGACTAATCACCTCGACTAATCCTAAGGGTGCTGAAGTTAACAACGCCTGATTACATATACTACTTTGAGCCCTCAAAAGCAGGAAATTTGTATAGGCAATGTGTTAGTAGTTTATGATGTTAACTTAATAAATTTCAATCTGCGGCTTGAGTTTTATCCAATTCTATTTAAGAATTTGAATTTTTTTAATAATTAAGTGCTTAAATTTTTAATTGTTTCTAATTTTCTGCCACAATAACTATTTTGAATGTAGAGCTACACCCCCACTATTAATTGTCTAATTTTTGCGATGAAAATATTACTGTGAGAGTATTGTAACTAATTAAAAATTTAGATATTTAATTGTTGAAAAAAATTCAATTATTAAAATAAAATTTTGGATAAAATCCCGAGAGAAAATAAAATTTTTCCTAACTCATTTCTATCGTCGGAGTCAAAATTTTAGTTGAGAGAAACAAATATTATATTTTAAAAATAATTAAAATAACTTAAATTCAAGAATATCATAATAATTGTTAATATCATAAAAATTTGAATAGCATAATAGTTTTCATAAATAGAATATATTAAAAAACCAATTACATGTAATTATTTTTTAACATCACTGATAGGGTAAACCTATTTGCATTTCATAAATAACCTCTTATATTTTATTTTATTTTTTGTTAATTAAAATTACACAATTATGCATATTTCTTTTCACTTTATGTCTTACATAAATATAATGTCACAAGAACTCTTCTACTAAAACTCAATTCAATTTATAGTTATAACATTATTAAATTTAAATTTTATAATATAAATTATTTTTTAACAAATATATATAGAAGGCAACTTATTAATTCTTTCTTAGATGTTTTAATAAGTGGGTAGGTAATTGCAAATTTTTTTTTTTTTAAATTCACTTATTCAAATAAATTAGCTTACTATGATAAAAATTTCTAATTTTGAGTTTTAATATCTATCACATTTGTATCTTTTCTTATATTTGTTTAATCACATTATTTTTAAAATATATTACTAGATTATAAGAATTAAAAAGATAGTATAAAATTTTATAAAATGACTTTACGATGGTGATTAAAATGACAAAAGTTTATAAACAAAATAATGAAAGAAATTAGTTTTTTATTTGATTAAATTATGAAATAAAATAAAATAAAATAAAATTTATTTTTATATGATTGTTAAAAATATAAATATTGATATAAATAAAATTTATTTTTGTCTTTAAGGATATATTTTTTATTCTTTTATAGTCTTAAGGATATTTATTTAAATTTATAAAAGGCAACTATGTTATTCTAAATTATATACAAAAGTAGCTAGTAAATGAAGAAGAGTTTTGTAAATTCACTTAATGAAAAAATAAAGTAGTGTAAGAGGCTATTTATGTGAGACAAATAGACTAACCACATTGATGGTAAACAATATATACTAATGAATTGACTAAAATTTAATTTGCTTGTCAGTTCCTAATGTAGTAACTAATAAAATATAATTCTCTTTGCCGAAAAGAAAAAAAAATATTCACATAAATTCAGATAACTATTCAAATCAATTTCATAAATGGAACAATTAGGTTCCGTTTGGCACATCAAATTCTATCAATTTTGACTAAATTTTTATACTTTATTCTAATTAAATTTTACCATGTATAATTTTTATACTAAATTATTATACTTTTACTATACTTTTTTAATCAAACTTTTACCAATCAAACAATGCAAGAATGAATCCAATGAATATGAATTTCAAAAAAAAAAAAAAAAAAATACCTTAATACCTAAGAATTTGATTACTATTCTAATTTTTTTTCCTTGACATTACTACTGTAGTTTATTAATTTTGTCCATATACTAGAAATAATCATTGCCTACGATACTCTGAATAAAATTAGTATTAAGTATCTTATATATTTAAAATTTTTAATAAAAAGTTTAAATCAAAAAAATTATAATAATCCATAGGTTTTATTTGTTTTTCCAAACATGAGGCCCTATTAACTATTATATGTGTTTTGATCTCTCTCTTCAATTAATTTTGATAAACACCATAACAGAAAAACACAAATTATGAGGATTTTAAAGAATTGCATTAGAAAATAAAAGGTTTAGGTTTGATTTTATATAATCTAATGGTTCTAATTTAATTTAATTAAATTATTTTCAAAATAAAAATAAAAGTTATAGATAATTTAAAAAGTCACATATCATTAAAGCGTAAGTAAATCTAGACTTTCTATTTTTTCACTATAACCCTTAAAACTCAGATTATGAAACTTCTTAATTTGGAAGGTCTAATTTTCTAAAGACCATAATTACAAGAAATTTAAGTTGGCAGATTTAATTTGCACATAATCTCTACATATTTTAATGTCCTAGTTGTTTTACGAGATAAATGATAGTGGAGTCCATTAAAATAAGAATTGAGTAAGAAGTTAAAAATATAAAAATGATCTTAATTGTTGAATGAAAGAAAAAATAATTCTTAATTGTTGAATTTTAATTTGTAATAACGACATTTTCAAAAATCTTCATGTTTTATAATATAAATATTTTTTTACAACTTCTATTTGATACAAATTCTAATAATTCTTAAATTTCTTATTATTAAATTAGTTTTATCCAAATTTTGGTAGTTTGATTTTGACTAATTTTATTTAAATTATTAAAATGAAAATAAAAATTCTACATAAATCATGATATCATCTTTTTTCTAGAATAATAATTTATATTTATTATAATAATTTAAATTTCTATAATAGATAAGCAATTTCTAATTGTCATATTACCTTAGATGAATATTTAAAAAGTTTTTAGAGGCGTAACTTACTAAAATATTTAAAAATTTTATGATAGATTTAAAAAAAAAAAAAAAATCCGAGGGAATAACTTATCAAAATATTTTTAGTTTTTTTCCAAAATAAGTTTCGGATTCAATTATTAGAAATTTAACAAATTTGGATACGATTTTTCCTATACCTATCTATCAGAGGACCCAATATGATAAATTGTATGATATATAAACAATAACAATAACATGTAATTATGATACTTCGAACAAAATTAATATTAAATTTCTTATATAGTTGAAATTTTTGGTATAAAGTTAAAACAAAAAAATTATAATAATCTATGACTTTTAATTTTTTTTTCCAAACTTTAAGCACTATCAACTATTATATATGTTTTGATCTCTCTTTTTAATTAATTTTTGACAAGTACTATAAAAAAAAATACAAATTATGATGGTTCTAGAGGCAAATTTGATTGTATTTAATATAATACTTATAATTTAATTTAACTAAAATTATTTTCAAAATAAAAATAAAATTTAAAAAATTTAATTGGAATAAAATCAATGTAGAATATAAAAAGTCACATATCATTAAAACGCAATCAAATCTAGACCTCCATTTTTTCATTTAAAGTAGTTCAACTTTTCTAGAAACCTTAATTAGGAGGAATTTAAGTTGACAAATTTGATTTGCATATAATTTTTATCTTTGAAATATGGTAAAATTTAAAATGTCGAAGTCGTTTTATGAGATAGATAGTGGTGGTGTCCACTAAAATAAGAATTGAGCAGGAAGTTAAAAATATAAAAATAATTTCAATCATTGAATGAAAGAAAAAATAATTCTTAATTGTTAAATTTTAATTTGTGATAGTAACGTTTTCAAAAACAATCATGTTTTATAATGTAGATATTTTTCGACAACTTCCTATTTGATACAAATTCTAATATTTTTTAAATTTCTTATCATTAAATTAGTTTTATCCAAATTGTGGTAGTTCGATTTTGACTAATTTTATTTAAATTATTGGAATGAAAATAAAAATTCTACATAAATCATGATTTCATCTCTTTTCTAGAATAATAATTTATATTTATTATAATAATTTAAATTTCTATAATAGATAAGTAATTTCCAATTGTCATATTACCATAGATGAAGTATTTAAAAAAATTTTAGAGGCGCAACTTACTTAAATATTTAAAACTTTTATAATAGATTTTTTTTTAAAATATGAAGGAATAATTTATCAAAATAATTTTAGTTTTTTTCCAAAATAAGTTTTGGATTCGATTATTAGAAATTTAACAAATTTGGATATGATTTTTCCTATACCTATCTATTAGAGGACCGAATATGATAAATTGTATAATATATAAATACTAACAATAACACGTGCCTATGACACTCTAAATAAAAATAATATTGAATTTCTTATATAGTTGAAACTTTTAACATAAAGTTAAAATTGAAAAAACTATGATAATTCATAAATTTTAATTTTTTTTTCAAACTTTAGATCTTAGCAACTGTTATATATATTTTGATTTTTTTTTTATAATTAACTTTTAATAAGCACCATAAAAGAAAAACACAAATTATAACACTTCTAGGGACAATTTGATTGTATTTAATATATTGGTTATAATTTAATTTAATTAAAATTATTTTTAAAATAAAAATTAAGATTAAAAAATTTGATTGAAACACAATCAATGCAGAATATAAAAAGTCACATGTCATTAAAATGCAATCAAATCTAGACCTTCATTTTTTCATTGAAACCATATTATGATGCTTTAATTTAAAAGATTCAACTTTTCTAAAAATCATAATTAGAAGGAATTTAAGTCGATAGATTTGATTTGTATATAATCTCTACTTGTGAAATATGGTGAAATTTAAAATAATCATGCCGTTTTATGAGATAGATAGTAGTGAAATCCACTAAAATAAAAATTGAGTAGAAAGTTAAAAACATAAAAATGATCTCAACCATTGAATGAAAGAAAAATTAATTCTTAACCATTAGATATTAGTTTATGAGATACATATATTAATAAAATAATTTATATCATATGAAACAATTCATTTTTATTTTATCTAGGAGCTCATGTCACCAATTTTTGGCCCATTTAGAATTATAAAGTTGAAATAAAATGTGATATGAGCTATTTTTTGTTTTTAGAGTGTAAACCACAAATCATAGAAAGTACAAAAAAATAGTTTCATTCGAACGAATTCGGGTAGACATTTTTTGACTTTTTGGCATAATTTCTTTAAATTTGTAGAAATGTTATTGAATTTGTATAAATTTTTTTTGGAATTTATAGATATTTGTTCAAATTTGTAAAAATATATAAATTTATAGAAATTTATATAATTCGAGATAAAAA
>JAVXUM010000037.1:25478492-25488868 GCA_035590655.1 Pouteria glomerata
GTATATTATAAAACATATTTAAAACAAACTCGGGGGACCCACTTAAAAGTGTGACTTAAATACAAAACATTTTGTAAGATACTGACTTAATAGTAATAGTTTTTTTTTAGGGTGACTAATATCTTTAAAAGTTAATAAAATATGTCTTAAATATAATTTTCTAAATAAATAGAGAAGACCTACAACAGTGTAACGGTCCAAAAGGACCAAAACCGAAAAGAAAAAAAAATCAAACAAACAAAAACAGCCTGCAAAGCCTGCAATTGGAAACCGGAAAAGAAAAAAAAAACCTGCAACAAGCAGGCAATGGTCAAAAAAAAAAAAAGGAGGGAAAAGGGCGGAAGGGGAGGGGGTTACGGGGCGCAGGCCAGGTCGGACCGGGCTTGGCAAGCTGGGTCTAGGGCTGGGTCAGGCCGACCCAGACCTTGATCCAGGGGTAAAGGGGCGGGCTAGGCTGGGTTGTCCAGATGGACGGGCTGTGCTAAGCCGGGTCGCGGGCCGACCCGCCCCATTTCCACCACTATTGGAGGGCTGAGACTGTTTTTGGTTCATTGGTAGAAATCATTGTCCAAAGTGATCTGTATTGAGCATTTGTTGCTAATGATTATGAGAGGTCATGCTAGGTTTGTTCTTGGTGCCTTCTGTCCACTTATTGCGAAGTCCAAACATTGAGAAATACAATTTTATTTCTTTTTATCTTTTGTTTTTTTGGTTACCTGTTGTCTAATTAGTCTTGGACAATCATAATAAAATGCTGAAGTTTTAGCAAAATGCCAAGCAGACCTTTCAATCATGACTCGTTCTTTTTAATTCCATCACATAAGCTGAAATAAAAAAAAGGAGCTTCTGCATATGGAAAATTTCCATTTGATTTATGTGGGTAGTCAATTCTTCAACTTGAGACACCTCCCCCTTGGTACTCGCTAAATTTTATGAACTGCTGGTTAATTGGTTTTGGGTTAGATGATTTAACATCAGTCTTAATATATTTCAAATGAAATTACTAACTTTTATAGATATAACAAACAAATTTAAAATATTAATGTGGTGCATGATAGTCCAAAGAGGATTATTAATTGCTTCCGCGACTCTTGTTTTGGAATTTCACTTTCCTGGTAAATTAATTGGATATATTTATGCGTCGTTGGTTGAAAATTTCTGTTATTGCTTACTGTTCTAAAAATCCAACACATTTTTAACATTCCACTATACACACCTTAGCAATGTACTGATTTAATTGCCTTTGTATGGTAATTTGGATGCTAAGAGTTTGTAATAACTTTGGAGTGGAAAATAGCTGTCTTACTCACGGACTCAAGATTCTTGAAGTTTCTAAATTACCAAACATTATGGCCTTTGGTTATGCCCATTTCCTGATTTTCTGTCTGAAGTACATTTGCATTACTTTGCTGTGTCTTTTTGTGAAATTTGCAAATAAGAATGGATGTCTCAGTGCATCTAAGGGTAGATCCTAATTATATGGATTTCCCCAAAAAAATAAATAGACAGCTGTTCCTTGTGAAGACTTCTGATTTTTAGCTTATTGGATGGAGGAACTGTTGTGGTTTTACGTGATTCAATAAATTTGACAGGGGATTCTATCGTATGAGACATACCTTGCTTCCAAGTGGAAAGGGAAAAACAGACATTAGTCTACTATTGATTTTAAAAAAGAGAGAACAGATAAAAGATGTTCTTATTCATTAAGTGGGTGTAATTCATATATCCGTTTCTCTCTTACACTTTCATTTTTGAGTAGGTCCATAGCAGAGTACCTCTCGAAAGATCTTCCAAACAAGTTATCCCCAGATGATATTTATTTGACAATTGGATGCACACAAGCAATTGAAATTACTTTAGCAGTTCTTGCTTGTCCTAACGCCAACATTCTGCTTCCAAGACCTGGCTTCCCATTCTATGAAGCCCGTGCTGCATATAATGGTCTTGAAGCCCGCCACTTTGATCTTCTACCAGAGAAGGGTTGGGAGGTAGATCTTGAAGCAGTTGAAGCTCTCGCTGATGAGAATACTGTTGCTATGGTTATCATTAACCCTGGCAATCCTTGTGGGAATGTTTTCACGTACCAACATTTGAAGAAGGTGTGTTTTAGTTTTGTGAAGTTTGAAATATATAATCTGGTTCATTTCACGGTTTTGGATATCATGTTGTGGTTGATGATCTAATTTTTAGGTTGCTGAGACTGCAAGAAAGCTTGGAATTTTAGTGATTGCTGATGAGGTTTATGATCATCTTACTTTTGGGAGTGACCCATTTGTGCCAATGGGAGTCTTTGGATCAATTGCACCTGTTATTACAGTTGGGTCTATATCAAAGAGGTGGATTGTTCCTGGTTGGCGACTTGGTTGGCTTGTCACAAATGATCCTAATGGCATTCTTGAAAAACACGGGGTTCTCTCCCTCTCTGTTTCCATGCATCTTTCTCATATCAATGTCATATTATTCTACCTTTGATTTAGTGTAAAGCAATGATCAGGTATGATTTGACCTTGTTATGAAAAATAGAGTAAATCAAGTCAAGTTAATAAGTTGTAGCCATTTAGTTCAACTTTCACGGTAAAAAACCTATAAGAAATTGCTTGCTGATTTCTTTGTTTGGAATTTTTTTTTTTTTTGGGCTAAGTTTGTTGGATTTTTTTTCCTCCAAAGTGCTTGCTGGTTATTATTCATGACGGAAATCCTTCACTGTTTTGTATTACAAGATGTGCTGCTTCCCATTAAGAGGCAATGTACATTAGATTCCAATGCCATAAAAGTTTTTGTATTATGCCTCTAGGCTAGTAACTGCTTTCAGTTACCAGCAAGCTCTTCTTATCTTTTTCGTTGTTTTTTCTTTTGTATTTTTTTTCTTCCATGTTATGAATGTGGTAAAATTTATGGTTACATTTGCTCCTTTGAGCTTTTGTAAATGAAGTGGTATTGCACCCATTAACAGAAGGAAAGTCAAAAGAAGTTACACTTTACATCCATTATTACTACCAATCAAGATGAATTTAGTGGCAAAAACAAACAAATGATGCTTCCTATCCAGTATGGATATTTTTTTCGGAGAACAATATATGAGACCTATTATTCAACGTTGTCCCACATTGACTCATAATGAAAATTACTTGTCTCATATAAGAGATCGACTTTTCTCACTTTAACACCTAAGTTTTAAGGTTGAGATTCTTACTCTTATGTATTGTTGGACTCCTTTACATGGTATCATAACAGGTTTTCAACTTGATCTCATCATATAGTTTATGTTGTGCCTATGTCCATTTGTTCATGTAGGCCAGCGTAATGAAGAATATTAGAAGTTATTCCACATTAACCCATAATAAAAATTACTTATCAACATGTATGTGATGAATTTCCCTTACCTTAACACCTTATTTCACATCAGCCTATAATAAAAATTACTTATCCACATGTAAGTGATGAACTTCCCTCACCTTAATACCCAAGTTTTAAGGTTGAGACCTCTATTGTTATGTGTTGTCAGGTTTCTTTACACTTATATTTGCAGGTAGGCCTTATGTAATTTTCTTTTTGACTGACTGATGACTCTTTCTTAATTTTGCGTGTTTTGATTCCATTGTTATTCCATTACTTATAAAGTCAATAGAGTTCATGTCCTTTGGAAATGAAAGTTGCATTTGTAGTAATATTGAAATACAAGTTGCAAATATTAGATTCTTAACATGATGATATGGCCATGACTAACTGGGACTGAAAACTGAAGACGTGTCATGTAGTGGTTCATGTTGTATCTTTTCATAAAAAAATATACTTAGGTTGAGTTTGGGAAGAAAAAAAAAAAGTTAACTTTTTTTGCGTTTAAGAAGCAAAAAAAGGTTAGCTTTTTAGATTGTTGTTAATTTGACATTTTTTCCCTTTATAGTTTAAAATAAGTTTAAGATATAAGAAGGTAAATTTAATTATTTTAGAACAATACAAAAAGCTCAGCTACTAGCTATTGCTTCCCAAACAGTGCCCTAGAGAGTAAGTCAACTTGACATAAATGAATAACAATGTAACTATTTGATGATTGATTTCTCTATAGTAAACTAGTTGCCTGTTGAAGAAAAGTTCTCTCAATGAAGGTACAATTAAGATCACAAAATTGCTTTCAAATAGTAGTTCGAACTATAGTTGAAGCAAGGAACAAAATGATTGAGGTGATCTGTTGTTTTCAAAATACTGGGAAAGATGGCGAGCCACATCTTTTCATGTGAAATTCTCAAAATTTTGTTTGTATGGTGATATATGTTGCTTTGTTCATTTACATCTCATGGCCTTTTGGAAATATACAATGATAACCTGTGTTTCCCAAGAAACTTTAAATCTTTGGTTGCCTTTCTTCAGATTGTTGATGGCATTAAGGGCTTTCTCAATATCTCCTCTGACCCTGCAACCTTCATTCAGGTTTGTTGTACAAAATTCCTTTTCTGAAAAGCATGCCAAAAAGAAGAAAATAATAATTACTCTTTTGATAATTTTTTTTTTCTTTCAAAAGCTACTATAATTCTTAAGATACAGCAAAGTTGTTGTCTCATGACTCTAATCCTGTTATGGCGCCGTAATGTTCACAAAAAAGGGTACCAAAATCAAATATAGGATTTTCGATTGGCTAGTGAAGGTAGGCTGCAATAAAAATGTGTGATATGACTAACATGTACTATTTTCACCAAAAAAAAAAAGAACTTTAATTTCAATATTTTAAAACATTAAAAAAAAAAGTACGGAGAGTTTATAATTTGACTGTCTTGGTATTTTTGCTTTTGATAGCTTATACCAACACAGCATATAAATGGTTCCTATTCATTTCTTATCAAATACCCAATACCAAATTGATTTTGGTGAATGTAATTACCTTTTTTTAATTGTTTCCTCTATAGCTCAAAATACATTAATATACAAATGTGCGTGTATAGTTAATACATTTTTTTAGTTATTTGTTTGATTTTCATAGTTCGTGATTGTTCATGGATTTTGCATCGTCTCCCATATATTCTTAACCACACCGCTTCTATAATTTGCATGACTGGTAGAATGCGATTACGCTCTATCAATGTCATATAAATAAAATTTATTCTAGAATTTAAGTAATGCCAGGATCGTGTATCTACTTGTACAAAAAGGTGTAGTATTGTGTTTAATGCTTCAGTGATTTATTAGTACCATTTTTCGTCACAAATCTTATCTAGTCATTCATCATGCTTTTTTCTGGGAGCTTGAGCTTTAAGTGTTTTTTGTGATCAGGGGGCAGTTCCTCAAATTCTTGATAAAACGGGAGATGATTTCTTTTCCAAAACTATTGACACAGTGAGAATGGCTGCAGACATCTGCTATGATAAAATTAAGAAGATCCCTTGCATTACGTGCCCAAACAAACCTGAAGGTTCTATGTTTGTAATGGTGAGGATGCAGATAATTTGGGGTTAACTTGTGATTCAAGTGGGTCAAAGATATCTCTAACAGCAAAGGGGTGTTTTTATTTTAGGTGAAACTGAATCTTTCACTGTTGGAAGATATTAAAGATGATATTGACTTCTGTATCAAGCTAGCCAAGGAGGAGTCTGTTGTTGTTATGCCAGGTAAAAAGAAAACAATTTAAGCTTTTAAAGATTCGTTAACCATGCCACAAGGGCTGAGGATTTAAAAGCATTTCGGTTTTTAAATTTTTTGTGTAGTTCTATTGTTAGATTAGGATTGAATCCTACCCTAGAACAGGGACGAGTTAGTTCCATTCAATTGCATGTGGCTTTTTAACAATGTTGAAATTGAAATATAAAATAGTTGTGCGCGATGCTTACATATCCTCCCATTAGGCCATATTGCATTCTCCTTGTGCATTGCAATTTCGTGGGTAATTTTGAACAATGTAGCTAAAAATACTTAGCTAATTCTCTTCAAAGTGTTGATGTTCTGCACAGCACCTAACGCTGTTAGGCTCTTATATATGGTTTTACAAGCCTAAATCAAGGTTGGAACTGTGATGCTTGAATTTTGACCATCTTGACATATTTTGAGCACAAATCACTTCAGCTGGAGAAAATTTTGCTCGGAGGGTTGTTTTAGTCCTTGCGTGCTTCCCAGTCTCTGAATTTTTTCAGGTTGCTTGCTCAATCACAATTTCGGAGCTCTAAAACTCTACAAAATTTTACAAATCTCCATAAATTTTAAATTTTTTACTTATTGCACAAATTATGGGACTGCAGCTTTTACAAATTTAGGCTTCGTTTGGGAATCTCTAGCTGGGAGGGTAGTTCAGCTACTAGCTACTAACTTTTTGACTTTTTCTAAAATGACCATATTTACTCTCTTACATTTTAACTTTCTTTTAAACATTCAAAGGAAAAAAATGTCAAATTAACAAAAAGTTAAAAAGTTGTTTTTCCTTCCCAAACACAAAAAGAAAATAATATTTTTACTTCTCAAACCAAGCCTTATACCAACTTTTACAATTTCAAACACCCCAGTCTTCCACATCTAACGACAACCTTTGTTTGCAGGGATTGCCGTAGGACTAAAGAATTGGCTCCGCGTTACATTTGCCATTGATCCATCACTGCTCGAAGAAGGCCTTGAGAGGATACAATCTTTCTGCCTAAGGCACGCCAAGAGGCAATAAGATAAATGTTATTTCATTCATCTCGCTAGTGACTCTGGAATTCTACTACTTCCTCTCTTTAATTAGGTTACTGCAGAATTTCAAATTTGTGATGTGGGGGACAATAAGCGTTGATCAACAGGGGCGTTGATCTCACGTTTCATTAGAAGTTGTCGAAATAATGTATTCGACATTCAAGTCCTTAAAATTAGTTCTTATGTTTCTACGTAGAACTATGGGTGATAATGTTATTCTAAGTGTTGATCAACATGGGCTGTTGATCTCACCTTTCATTTGAAGTTGTGGTGATAATGTATTTGGCATTCAAGTCCTTAAAATTAATTGTCGTGTTTCCACGTAGAACTATAGTGGCATGTTGGAGCTCATGCTTCCTTTCTGCTGTTAAATATTATCGAAGTTACGTTTATCTATATTTCTTCCCAAGTATGTGTATCTATATTTCTTAACATCCTTGTAGTGTGGTGACTGAACATTGTTTCCGTGTGTGTTTGTTTTAAAAGTTGAATGATTCTAAACGTACAAAATTTTCAAATAAAACTTGTACTTAGGAATAAGGTTGCAACAAAATCTTTATAAATTTTTAAGAAGTATTGCATAGAATGTGAAAAAAATCTTTGCATAATTAAATTTTTACTATTTATCTCTATCTTTCCGTGGTTTATTGATTACACTTAAACACCAAAAAGTAAGTAAGTTATATTTTATTTCAATTTTTATAACTCTAAATGTCCCAGTGTAATGTTGTTTCTTAAATAAAGTTTATGTCAATTGAATTTTCTTTTAATTTATAGAAATAATGACTTACAAAAGCAATTAGACACTATATTTAAAAAGATAGTGATTTTTAAATTTTAAATAATAAAAATAATTAATAATAATAAGAATAATTAAACGTATTGGACGATTGAGGATTGGCTTTATCCATTGAGTTACCAGCTTGAAAAACTTGTGGGATCATGTAAGATTCGGTCATGGTAAAGGTGCAAAAGTATGATTTATACTAATTATAAAAAATTAATGGCAAAATTAGAGGATGATATAAACACAATCCATCTATTGGTTCATGTTCTTTCCAGAGTACACCGTCAACGATTGTCTGTGATCATGGAGCAATTAGAGTTATAAAGGTTGAGATCAAATGTGATTGGATTATTTTTTGGTGTTTAAAGTATAAATTATAAACTAAAAAAAAAATTAGAGAAGAATAATTTCTTTTGAACGGGTTTTTATCCGTGCATAAATTTTTTGATTTTTCTATTAGAACTTTTTGAAATTTGTAGAAATATTATTGAAATTTGTAAAAACTTAATTGAGATTTATAAAAATTTGTTGGGATTTAAGGTGTGTTTGTAGTTTCGAAAAATGACAAAAAATATGATTTAAATAATTTTTTACGTTTGGCACGCACTCACCAAACCATGTTTTTAAGAAATGAACAATGTAACTTTTTGACCTTTACGTCAGAATGTTGGAGAGAGATATTATTCGAATATATTTTTAAATTTGTTCCGACAGATTTATGTCAAATTTTTTTGAAAATTGTTGAACTTCTTGACTTTTGATCAAAATGCTGGAGAGAGAAACCGTTTGAATGGATTTTTGAATCCGTTCAAATGGATTTATGTTAAATTTTATGAAAGTTGTTAAAAAAATTTTTAGAATTTCTAAAAAAAAGTTATTGAAGTTTGTAAAATTATTATTAGAGTTTATAAAAAATTTATTATGATTTGTAAAAACTTATTGGAACATGTAGATATATATAAATTTAAAGAACTTTTACGAAGTACGATGAATGCAAAATGCCTTAAAGAGTTTTAGAAATTTTTAGGGGTTTCTAGAGTATTTGGCTAACTTTTCTCATGCCAAACATATCTTTATAGGGATTCACGTAGTTTGAAATAAAAAAAATTATAAAAAATTATATAGTTTTTGAGAGTTTTTTTTGGAAAAAATGTTTTTACCAAATGAATATCAATAGTAACATGAACAGTTGTCTATTATCATTTAGTAGAGGTGTCCTATGCCTAAAGACACGCTTGTTGAGCCTCCATTGTCCCGTGCCTTTGTCGAACTCTTCGTACATACATATTATATATATACACACATAACTTTAAATTTCAAATTTGTCAAATTTAAATTTAAATTCTTTAACTTCCTTATTATATAGATAATACAAATAGTATAAAAATGTATGTATTTAAATAATTATTATATAGTAAATTTATTTATAAAAATTAATTATTCTTTTTTATTTATTTTTACTTGTTTTGCTGCACACTTAAAAGTTATCAAAAATTACTTAATTACATTTAAAATATTATTTTAAATTTAATCAAATAAAAAATTTGTCACAAAAAGTTACTTTTCCGTTCAGGTCCTTTGTCTTGGAAAAAAAAAAGTCACACAAAATAATATACATATACATATATGTATAAAATTGAATTTCAAACTATTTCATCCCTTTATAATATGCATATACATATATATATAACGATTATATATATAAAATTGAATTTCAAACTCCCTCAGTCCCTACCACCCTTTTTTAAAACTAATCCTCCACATCCCCTCCCCAAAAGCCATTCCACATATGATGTCCTCCCTCTTTCCAATCATTCCATGTGGAACAAACGTTAAACTAGGCCCTGGTTTAACGTTTGTCGAATGGCTAGATTTTAGTTTTTGTTTGGTTTAACGTTTGTCCCACATGAAATGACTGGGGAGAGAGAGGGCATTCTACATGAAATGGCTTTTGAGGAAGGGGTGTAGAGGACTGGTCTAAGGAAAGATGGCAAGGGCTAAGGGGGTTTGAAATTCAAACTTATATATATAATCTATATAATAAGATAGGTCGCCTAATTTGATGTTTGTCTCGTGTGAAATAGTTACGGAGAAAGAGGACATCCTATGTGGATTAGCTTTTAGGAAGGCGGTGTGGAGGGTGTAGTGTGTGTGTAAAGTCACTTAATTTGACGTTTGTCTCACATAGAATGACTAGGGATAGGTAAGACGCCCTACATAGAAGAGCTTTTAGGGAGGGGGTGTGGAGGCCTGGTCTGAGAAAGAAATGGCAAGGGCTAAGGGTGTTTGAAATTCAAACTTATATATATAGTAGTTATATATATACATATTATATAGGGATGATAGGGACTAAAATGGTTTGAAATTTAAATTTTTATATATATATACATATGTTTGTGTATGAGTGTATGTTATTCTATATGACTTTTTTTTTTCTTGCTTTTTTGAGACAAGGGAGCTAAATGAAAAGCAATTTTTTTGACAATTTTTTTATTTGATTAAATTAAATTAATATTTTAAATATAATTAAGTAACTTTTGACAACTTTTAACTGTATAATAAAATAAATAGAAATAAATAAATAGGAATAATTAATTTTTATAAATAAATTTACTATATAATAACTGTCACGCCCCTAACATAAATTGTCCGGGACGGACGGTATGGGAAAATAGGGACAATTTTTAAACAACATTAAACAATTAAATAAACCTGTGCCAAGGTCAAGTCATCACATGACATCATCATCAGAGCAACTACAATCGTCCCAATGCCCATATAAATAAATATCATACATCACAATCAACAATGGGACCCACACTCCGGGTCGCACAAATAAATACAATATCTCAAAATAATACATAAATCTCTAGACATCCATTGGTCAACTCAACTCTGGGTGGTGGTCATTACCCTGCCTCCCTGGATCACCTGCAAT
>JAVXUM010000037.1:25567062-25577224 GCA_035590655.1 Pouteria glomerata
AAGACAAATTAACATTGGTGCCTACATATGTAACTATTAAATAAAGAAACCAAATAATTTGCATACATAATTAGACCCAAAAATAAGGGTTTGCTGATGATAGGAAGAATTCCACCTCATCGTATTATACATCTTTTCCTTTTGAAATATTATATGACAGGCTATTCTAGAAAGGGAATCCAATTATAGCACCAAACACTCCTTTTCGTTTAGAGAACTAAAACAATTACATACACGTATTCTATGTTTGAATTTTAAATTTATAAAGATAAGAAAATGATATAAGAAAAAATACATTGGAGACAGTTCTTCCCTCACTGCAGATCACACTTTTGGGATCAAATTCTGTCCACTCCAAACACTAATACTGCGTCCACTGAATTTGGCCTCCGCATCTGAAATCCACTCCAAAACTTTTTTAAGGGGGGAAAAAAAAGTTAAGTTTGAATTGCAAATGTGCTCCATGTCACAACCGACTAAAACATGCAGAAAATACAAACTCGGAAAACTGAGAAAAAACTCAACATTAGGTAATCAGAAGAAAGATTTGGCATATTACTTTTTTTAAATTGTCACGTGGTCAACTAGACGCAAGACACTTTCAAAAATCTCAGTACATATCTCGGAAACATTATTTAGCCAATGCACCTATAAATCCCTCCCTCCCTCCCCCCAGATGACAAAAGAAACGGTTTTCGTTTTCCTTCTGTCCTCCAGTTAAAACAGGTGGACTTACCAACCCACAGCCATACCTCATCAAAATCCGATCAGTTCAGGGAGTCCCAAATTAGTAGATCTGGACCCAGTTGCATTTCAAAACAAAAACAGCTATGCCTTGTATCCTTATCAGTGTAACTAATGATCTTCGTGGTAATCTGGGTTCTCTTTTAAAATGACAAAGCCTTCAAGAACTGGAGACAGTGGAATATACCTGCAAAGACATTAATTGCTAAAATGTGAAAAAAAAAAAAGACAAAAGCCAATATTCTCTTCCAAGTGAAGGAATATAATCTAGTACTTCTCCGTAGCAAGCTCTGCTCTATCACCAGCAGCCAGAAGAACGGGTGTTGAGCGGGTCTGGAAACCAGTAATGGTCTTGCGTATGCCTGCCTGTGCAACAACATCAACAGCTCGGCCCACCTGCACAGGTACTGACAGAGGTTTCAGGTTCTCATCCACCGTAAGCAGCATCCTTGGCTGTAGCATTGGAGAAAATACAAAATGAAATCAAAGATGACTACTAACATGTAAACTGCTCAATTAGAGGAGGGGAAGGGTTGGGGGGGGGGGGGGTGAAGTACACAAGCTGCTGCAAGCCGACAAACCTGTATTGCCAAAGCAATGAAGTAGAGAATATAATGATATTTTCCCAATATGATGCCTTGAATATCAAGACATGCATGCAACAATATTACAATTCCAGCCAGTGCCGTCCTGGAGGGAAAGAAGAAATTCATTCAGAAAAGGTGAGTGCATAGGAAAGCCAGTTTATCCTTGGATCAAATAATATGGTGCCACTTTGAAACTAATTTATTTAATCTTTTATAGCAGGTTAGAAAATACCTGAATTTTTCATATTTGTAACCCATCCTCTAAAAATGTTAAAAAATGTTAATCCCACATTTCTTTTTTAATGTTTTATTCAGCTAGACAGCCCTTGAACGGCTTATATATATATATATATATAGTGAAAATTCCCATCATGCTAGATAATCCAATCAAATGTAAATTGAAATTTATTAATAAAATTTATTTTTATTTTTAAGATCAATTGGACAATTAATACATTTTAAGTTAAAATTTATAATTAACCTATTTTACAAAAATATTAAAAATAAAAAAATATTAAAGAAATGCATAAGGTCAATGGGTTAGGGTTTTTTTGACCCTTGACCAGACCTAGCTGTTTGGCTTTTTCATTTTGTTACTTACTCCTTATCTATTGCACCCAAGTTGGTGCTTGGTTATTGATTATAAATTACTTAAAAGAAAAAAAAAATGAAGAGGAAGGTATACTAAGTTGAAATACAAGATGGACTAGTTTAGATATTACAAAACGTTTAAGTTGGTGCCTGGTTAGTGACTATAAATTACTTAAAAAAAAAAATGAAAAAAAAGGTATACTAGATTGAGATACAAGATGGATTAGTTTAGATATTACAAACATTCAAGTTGGTGCCTAGTTATTGAATATAAATTACTTAAAAAAAAAAAAATGAAGAAGAAGGTATACTAGGTTGAGATATAAGATAGACTAGTTTAGATATTACAAAACCTTCACAAAATTGAGATACAGGATGAACTATTTTAGATATTACAAAACGTTTTCATAAAGTGATAGCATCCCAACAGGTCAGTCTTGATGTAAAACCTTTCCTTTCAAAAGAAGTCCCTCGTTATTGAAAATTTGAAACCCACTCATTGCTTGTTGGAATTGCATGTGAACCAGTTCTATCCCCAAATCAAAAAGATCTTATGGGGGCTTTAGTCCTCTTAATAGAAGGAAAACTTACGGGGATAGCAAGAAACGCTCAGAATGATATGGAGAAAGAGTCAACAAGCCTTTTCCCAAGTGCACGAGACCTTGAGCAATTCGTACCTGCACAAAGCAAATATCATAATATAACCTTGCAAGTAAGGAAAGCTGAGATGCAATGGAACATCATCCCTTATTGTCTATTTTGGTTGATATGGAAGGAACGAAATAGGAGAGTCTTTGAAGATACAGCTAGGCCTTTGTTGCATTCTAAAAGTCTTTTCCTCTCCTATTTGTTAGATTGGTGTGAAGAAGGAAGTAGATGTGATCTTAATTTCTTCCTATTATTTATTGATAGAATGAAGAAGTAGGAGGAAGTATATGAAGTTGTAAAAGAATTCTAGCATCCATTTGATGCTATTTTAATATACTTACTTATCTTTTAAAAAAAAAATGGATGCGTAACAAATCCAAAAACTTACACAAAAAAGAAGGCCAGCTTCATTGGAGTAGTTGCTAGAAAGATTCCGAAGCATGCCAGCTATTCTAGCATTATTGGTTCCAGCACCAATCAAACCCAAGGAGATGACAGCAGCCTGAAGATCCAGACAAATATGTTAAGATCTAGACTGTAACTAACCAATATTTGATAATACTGTTAATAATCATCATATTATATGAAAGTGAGAATACCATTGCCACCTCCATATCAGTATCATGACTAAGTCTGCTTAGTGTGTCCATTACATTGACCTGGGCCAATACATCCAGTCATTACCAAGCAATATACCCACAGAAACGGGATTTTATAATTCAACTCAATTGCAACTCAAACACCACTTTCAAGGGATCTTAGGCAAGGAAATATCACAGGATTCATTGCCTTAGGGTTTGATATACAGAGAAGACCAAGTGCCAAAGGAACTGCCATTCTGATATTCTGCTCCCCATACTGCAACAGATGCTCCAATGAACGAATAGCCATTTCAAGGCTCAATTCTTCAGCCATTGCCACCATAGCAATTCCAAGTACAGCTGGTCCCTGGTGGGCTTCTCCCTTCTCAAGATGGTGGGCACATTGACCCAAAAGGTGCTGAACCTGTGTTAAAATGGGTAATAAGCTATTTCATCTATGTAACGGTGAACTCCAATTGTAATAAGAGATTATAGTAAATACCTTGAGCACATTCCCAGTCCCAGCATAAGCACAGGAAAGCAGGGTCATGTCACAATATTTCCTGATTTTCTTATCAAGTGTCTTTGAAACCTCTATTGCCTCCACACTCTCCTGTTAAACATCAGAATGACATAATTAATGAACTTTTCAGACATCCCTAACCAAACCAAACCAAACTGAACTAAGCCTTTTAGCATTAGGTGGAGTCGGCTATATAGATTTGACGACCCTAATCAAATCTGTTAAGGGTCATGTTCTTCGTTAAATCCATGTAGGCAAGGTCATGTTTAATAGTTACTTTCCAACTATTCTTGGATCTCCCTCTCCCTCTCCTAGTCCTAACAATCTCCACACTTTCGCATATTTTAACAGGTGCCTCCATTGGACGTCTTTTAACATGACCGAACTACCTTAGTTGATTTTCTCTCATTTTATCTTTGATAGATGCTAATCCTACTTTACCCATAATCTTCTCGTTCCTAATTCTCTCTCTCCTAGTGACCCCGTACATCCATCTTAGTATTCTCATCTCTACAACTGCCATCTTCTGAATAGAATTATGCTTTATTGCTCAACACTCGGATTCATATAATAATGCTAGTCTTATTGCCACCTTGTAATACTTTCATTTAACCTTAAGGGAAACTTTTCGATCACACAATACACCTAAAGCACTCCTCCATTTGGTCCACCCGACCTGAATCCTGTGACTAACATCAGTATCAATCTCTTCATCCTGTTGAACTATAGACCCAAGGTATCTAAATTTTTCTTTTTCTACAATCTTTTGAGTGCCCAAACTTACTTCTGTGCTACTGGTTGTTTTATTTTGACTAAATTTATTTTTCATATATTCTGTCTTGCATCGATTTAACTTCAACTCTTTTGTCTTTAACGTTTTCTGCCACAATTCTAGCTTCGCATTCACTCATTCTCTCATCTCGTCCATTAAAACAATGTCATCTACAAATAACATACACCATAACACCTCATTCTGAATATGTCTAGTAATCTCATCCATAATTAGGGCAAACAGGTACGGGCTTAACACTGAACTTTGGTGTAAACCAATCGTAATAGAAAACTCTTTAGTTTCTCCGTCAGCCGTCCATATAGATATCCTAACTCTATCATACATGTCCTTTATCGCCTCAATATATACGATATACACTCTTTTCTTTTTTAATACCCTCTATAAAATCTCCTTAGAAATCTTGTCACAGGCTTTTTCCAAATTAATGAACACTAGCTTCTGATTTTTAAGTTACCTGCTTCCCGAGGTAAAGAAGGCCAAGTCCAAGAGGCAAAAGTCGAACGAGGGGCTCCCCCAATTCTGACTTGCTTCGGTCCATTAATGCAAATAAAATTTTTTTGGCAATCTTTTCATTGCAGGTACCAACATATGCCAAACCCAATGAGATTGCAGCAAATGCAATCACATCAAGAGGGGCTTCGTTATCTGCAAGGACTGGATTCAGCTTGGTACGGACCTGACAAATAACCAGTGAAGATTAGTCAGCTTCAACAGGAAATAAACATTATTGTTAGTAGTAACAGGAAGCAAACATATCGTACAAAGAAAGTATAGGACAGGGCAAGTGCTTTTGTATTCAAACGATGGGAGAGAATTCTCCATGGATCTGAGAAATGCTGTAGATTAATCAACTTCAACTTTAATGAAAATGCAAAGAGAGAGAGAGAGAGAGAGAGAGAGAGAGAGAGAAGGAAATTATCCACAGTGACTCATAAAATTTCTACATATATTTGTGCTTGCGTATCAGTGTATAATTGAATATTAAGTTTCATGATGAGTAAAATCATTTTACAGCAGAATAGAGAGGAGGGTTCCTTTGATGTGCCTCTAAAATCAGAAATCACAGAAAAAAACAGGTTGCTCATACCACCACCACACAAAATATCATTCTCATGGACCACCAAATAAGCAACAGACGAAAAGCAAGGAACCTCACTTGATCACTTTCAGAACCAGCATATGCAAGGCCGAGACCCATTATTGCACCTATTTCGATAGAAGAATCTTCATTACTTACATAATCTGTAAGAAGCCAAAATGCCTAGAAAGGAAAAATTAGGATTTCAATATATATTCAACCACCACAGATCATGTACACTGAAAATGTTAAGGAGACTCACAGGATCATATTCATTCTGGACAACACAGTTCACAATGCCAACTCCTAACAATGCACCCGCAATTACATGGTTGTCATTACTGTGGAAATACTTGTCAATTTGGGCAAGTCCAGAATCAACATCCCAAAGCATAATCATACCCTACAACAAGAAATGATGAAATACAATCATTAAAAAAAAAATAATTCACAACAACAAATAGATTGAAAGTAGAGAGCAACACACCAGACTTGCCGCAGCACTGGTTTTTCCATCTTCTTTATTCTTAAAGAGCCAGTCTCCTGAAGAACCACCACTTGAAGCGTCAGCTGGGACAGTCATTAACTTATCCTGGAATAAAATAAGCAGCAAATGTCACAAGAATACGCCCAACACAATCACATTTAAAATTTCTTATGCTAATGAAGCACGCTTTACTCGACCGATGCCTGCATTCACAAATGCATTAACAAATGTAGCTGCCAAGTTTTGTCTAGCTGAGTCAACACTTGCACCAGCACTAGCCCGGCCATTGAGCAAATAAGCCTAATTAAATCCACAGAATAACACCAGTTTTATTTAAGGAAACAGCTAAGAATAACACATTTACAATTCCTTTTAAACATGCAACATTCAACATAACTATCATCATGACATGATGTCAAGAGCTAGTATGGATGTCTACGTTATCCCAACCTTGTAAATATCCTCAGGAGATATGGGTTCCAAGACCTCTATATCATGAGCGAGCGTAAGATAACCTTCAGTTAACTTGTTATTGTAGATAATATGTTGCAGTTCATTCATTTCTTCTTTATCTGCAATTATCCTGTCATCAAGCTCAAAAAATATGCCCTGTACAAAAGAAATTCAATAAGAAAACAAGTATCCCTAATCAATCAAAAAGGACATCAATTTGATGCTAGCAAAAAAAATGCAAGTAGTGCAACGCACAGGCATCTAGTAAGAGATCTGTGATGTTTCCCTTTAGACAAAACATTAGCTCCTATTTCCTAATAACCTAACTTCACAACCCAGAGAGTAATAAAAAGATAAAGGTACAACTGATGATTTCCAAGCAAGGGACAAGACTCCATATAGCAAGATAACTAGTCCAACAGAGAGGTCAGGAAGCCTTACAAATTCCACGACCACAAAACAAAAATGCTACAGCAATCGGCATGGCTAAAATTTAATAGACTGTGAAAGATGTTTTTGTATTTTCATTGAAGAGACAATCGGCTACAATCACGAAGAAAATCAAATTGGATACTTGATATCAAGAAAACTATGAGTTCAACTCATCATGAACGCACCATTATTTACAATATTGAAAAATGAAACTAGAAGGTGAAGCACAATTATAACAATAAAATAAGGTAATCAAACAAGTTAGAATAAGAAGACTTACATGTCTAGCAATTATGTAACTAAATTGCTTCTTTTGTAGCAGATCATCACAAGACATAAAAAGCTCCGCCACATACTGCCAGGGCATACAATGAAATGTTAGTTCATTAACTGGGCTGATAAGTTCATTTGATCACTCTTATCTCATTTTCCAGATATTTTACAGCATATCCTAGTCATCAAGTCACTGTCAATAAAATTTTAAACTCAAATCTAAAATTTGTTTCCTCTTTCTTTTTTTGAGGAGCATCAGTGTGTGCTGTAAAGAAGAGAAGAGAGCGTGTGTCATAGGAATTTGTTTCTTCTTTTGCACATGCAAAGATGACAAAGAAAATATTAGGTACGCATAGTGGAAGTGCAAATCTAAAATTTGCTTCTACTTTTGCACATGCAAAGGAGAAAATATTTCACATGCAAAATGAGGTGCAAACCTGCAGATTGTCAAGGAACAGAGCAATCCGAAGTGCACTTGTGTACTCTTCAAATTTTAGATAGATCGCGTACGCAAACTCCAGGACGACTAGCATATCATCTGGGTCTGGAAGGTATCTGCAAGAAATTGAAATGCAGAGTGTTAATAGAAAGACACAAGTTTCTGTGTCCAATGGTGTGTAAAGTAGACTAGGTTGCAATTTGTAAGCCAATGACGGCACAAGTAAAATTATAAATTGCTAAAAGAAAAACACAACACCACAAAGCTTGTAAATTGATTCCCTTACGCACACACCCTCTAAAGAAAACACTGTTCTTTCAACATCACCTTTCATTCAAAGAACAGAAAACAGAAGACATGTCATCCTCCATCTAAGCAACAAAAAGAGAAGAAAAAAACCACCATAGGTTGCACAAAAATAAAGGGAGGCATTCTCAATTTTGTGCTTCGAAAGCACCTCATTACTAGCCATCACTACGGTACACACATCTACATAACCACCAGCTCGCATTTGCAATACATTGACTTCAGTAACTATACACAATCTTCCATTCCTCACCCAAGCCATCCTGTCCAAAATAAAAGAGAATTTATTTATGGTGCTGTTGGTTTACATGTCCACAAGATGTTCACTACATTACACATTTGTTTTACCAGTTTCTCAATCATACCTGGGCAAACAACTCATAAACTCATAAGCCAATGCACGAATTATTGCTTCAAAGGAGAAAAAAACAAGTCACTTTAGCCATGTCACATGTACCACAAATGAGCATGTCTATTTCCAAGATACTTACTCAAATTTTAATTTATTTTTTGGTAAGTACTGAAACTCACCCAAAATCTTCATTAAACCACAAAAATTTAATAAGAAGTGGAACCTTAAGGTAATTATGTAATACAAACCCTCATGAAGTTTGGGTAGACATTAATGCTTAGGGGAGAGGAAGTTAGTCGAATCCTACCCAAGATCTAAGACTTTGGTGGGGAAGCCCTTTCCAAGAGGCTAGGGGGAGCCCTTTCCATGAGGCTAGCTCCTCAAACTTGTAGCAAACTACAATTTAGAACTATGCGAATGATTTAAAACAAAATAATTGCTTAAACCAAACAGGTATTGACAATATGAGTGCAGTAATTAACTTCATTGTGTGCATCAAAACCATTTAAGATTGTTATACGAATCAAACTTCAATTCTAGCTGAGAAATCAAATCCCTGATTAATTTAGATCCCCAACAAATAGGTGTCAGAAGAAAAATTATAATTAAGGAAGGAAAATCAAATTGTTAGTTTAAAACTCAGGACTTGCTAACCTTTCTACGCTGGTAAGGTACAGGCATGTTTTTTTGTAGTTCCTATTGTCTACATGATCCTCCAACAAATTGAGGCCTTCAACTTGGGATAATTCAAGATATCTTACACATAATATTTTCAACCCCCAGATGGGGAAATAAAAAGACAATCAATAATACTTCCATTAAAAGATTCACAGCCTCATATTCAACATTGTGCTGTAAGGCAACACAGAAGGATTAGAAATAAATTTTCAAAAATTATTTTCTTTAGCTATATTTGACTAAATACCATAGGAATAAGTTCCAAAAATATAACAACTCCATCTTCTAGTAATAAATAGGTGAAACACAGAAAAACTTTTAAATAAGATATACCATCATATGAAAATCAACAATTTCTTCTACAAGGTCCATTAGATCTTCTATATCAGCAAATTCGCTCTGACATGATTAATGCAAAAGAACACAATATACTTAAAATGGTATTTTCGAAAGTAGAAAGGTAAAACATAGAAAAAAGAAAAAGGAAAAAAAAAAACTGCATGAGGCATATAATGTAATATTAGCACCATCACAGTAAAAGGTGAGAATCTCCATGCAATTGTTTGGGTAAGAAATCAAAAAGCTATTTTTTATTAATTTTTTGTGCAAACTGATAAATATATCCTATTAAAATTACAAATTCTCCCTCTTAGGTACCCCTTCTGTGCATGAAAGGGATAAAAAATTAATTTTAAATCTCAAAAAAACTAGCTTTTTAAAAAATTAATTTGAAATCTAAGTAAAACTGGCAAGAAAATTTGAAGAAAAAGAAACTGAACTCTCCAAGAGACAAATTCGAAGCAAGATCAGAAAGTTCTGAAGATTCACAAGCAACAAAGAACAGGGGAAAACTATTTTTATCTCAAGGTGAACTCTATTTCACTCTGGCATAGGCATTCGAGGATGTAACAGATGCCCAAAGGAATTTTATTTACATTATTTTTCGTTTGGAGTACCGAATTCTATCTAAACGCATTCATAATAAGTAAAGCAATTGAAAGATGTAGAGGATAAGGAATGAAACAGTGAAGATTTCAATTTCCAAATACTTTTAGTTGAACAAATCAAAACAAAACCGTAAGTTCAAACTCCTACCTCTACAAGTAGCCAAAAAAGGTGCTTCCCTCGTGCCAAATTTTAAACCCTAACGTCCTCCGAGTTGAACAATCAAAACGAAAATGATTCCGATTTGAACAA
>JAVXUM010000037.1:25595228-25607665 GCA_035590655.1 Pouteria glomerata
AAATATAATATAATATAATTAAATATTTTTTAAAAATAAAAAAATAAAAATTGTAAAAAAAATTACGTTTCAAAACGCTGTTTCAGTTTTCATTTCAAGAAAAAAAAACGACAACAGAAAATATAAAATAGAAAACTACAATAGAAAAATAATAACAAAAAAATGACAGCGTTACTAAACGGGCCCACGGTAAAATATGTTTTTGTTTCAACAAAATGTGCACCTAATGTTGAAGCTCAAGTCCGTGTCATCTTCGACGCTTTCTAAAGGTTGGATTTTTCCATACTTCCAACTGTGGCTCTGGGGAAGAAGTACGGCAACTTTGTGGCTGACAATTCCCAACTTTTTATTTTCTAAATCAACTACCATTGAAATTTAAGCTTCGTCTCGAACTATAAAAATTTTAAAAAAATGATAAAAAATTTTAAAAATTATTTACTTTTATTTTACTACGAATTTATAACTTCTCTTACTTTATCTTACTTTATATTATTCCAAACATACTCTTAATCTCAAAAGAATAAAAAAACAAATTAACACAATAAATTATTAGTCAAATGCAATTGTACTTTTAGTAACATAGATTGCTCAACCAAAAAAAAATAATAATAATAAATAAATAAAAAGAAATCAAATATCCATTAATTAAAAAATATAATATCTATAAATAACATATAAGAACAGATAAAATTTATGATCTTCATAGCAAAATTACAAATAATACGCAATTAAGACCAAGGGAGAGGTAAGTAGACTGAGGGAGTGTTTGGAAAAAAAATTTGGTAGAAAGTATAATAAAAATATAATTAATTTGATATAAAGGTGTTATATGTAAAAATTTAATTAAAGAAATATAAAAATAATTAAAATTTAATAAAATTTGATGTCACTAGACAGGACCTAAATTTCAATAAAAATTGCGCCTCCTACTAAAATTTATCAAAATTTATTGGTTCTACCATATATATTTTTATATATTTTTTTTTAAACTATCCAAACAATACCATACTCACTATGAGGGTGTTTGGTATAATAAAAAATGAGATAAAATAAGATAAATTATGAATTCGTAATATATACAGTAAAATAAATTTTAAAAATTTTAAAAAATTTTTAAAATTTTTATTTAATCCAAACGCCCCGATATAAATCACTCCCATCACATCTCCCCCCCGGGCGGGGGCCCAGAAAAGAAGAAAGACTTGCCAGTCACTCACATGCGGTCATCTCTCAGTCGGTGGGGACCCTGAAGAACAGGTGTTGATGGGACTGATATATACGTGGCAGAGCTAGATTCGTCGCAGCGTGTGCTGTCCCCGTAATGGGATAGAGGACCTCGTGATTGAGGGGCAATCCCATACAACCCACGCTTTATATGCTTGTCTCCATCTTTGTCTCCATTTGTATTAGTATTCCCCCACGCGCACCCCACGCTCGTACCTCGGCTTCTCCTGCTTTTCATTTCATTTTTTTTTTCAGGGTTCAATTCCATTACGGGGGTGTTTTAGGCACTTCAAAATCTGAAAATCCTTTCAACCGTTATAAATTTTTATAAAATTTAAAATTTTTATTTATAACATGAATTATAAAATTATAATTTTTATAAATTTATACTAATATAAATAACTTCAAACGTAACCTATGCCGTCAATCTCAAACGTCGTGGAAGAAAAATAAATAAATAAATAAATAATCACAGTTTAGTCATATTCAAGGGCATGTACATATTATAAATTTGGTCTTGTCTTATCCAAATTCGCAAACTGAGGCACTGTTTGGAGTCTAAATAAATTAAATTAAATCTTCAATAATATTTATAAATTACTAAAACTTTTTATTACACACTCTCACTTTTATTATATTAAAAAAATTTTAATACTTCACCAAAAAAATAAAAAATTCATAAAAAGGTTAACCGAGTGCGTAAATTTTTTTGATAATCATATTTTTTGAGTCAAAAACTTTCAAACGAGTATCACTTTTTCTATTTCATATTAATTTTTTTGAATCTGTTAGAATGGTTTTTCAAATTCATTCTAACGATTTTGATGTTACCATGTAAAAAGTTTAAAATTTTTGGCATAAATCCATATGAACGGATCAAAAAAATTATTTTCACGGTTTTTCTTTCTTATTTTTTATCACAAAAGTCTAAAAATATCACTATTCTTCTCCAAAAAACTCTATTTGAAACACCAAATGCTAAATGTCTAAAATCAACTCAAATTATATATATATTTTTTTACTTTTTACAACTCTAAACACAACTTAAATTAATATCTATATAGCAAGAGGTTCGATTGATTTGACATTTGTCTTAGTCATTATTAAAATTTCACCACGTCATCAACAAAGATCCACTGCAGAAAATTTGAAATTTATAATTCAAATAAATATATATATGTCTATTATATTTTGTAAAATCATACAAATTATATTTTACCTATATTATCTATAAATGTCATGTTAGGTATACAACAATAATAATAAAATTGTACACATTTATTAAATAATGTATAGATATCTATTAAATAAAGTTAACAAAATTTTTTTATTTAAATTAAAACTTTTATTAAAAATTAAACATTTAAATTAAAATTACAATTTTAATGTGCTTAAAACCTAAATTTTAAATACATATATTTTTACACTATGTATCATTTATATAATAAAGAAGTTTAAAATTTCAAATTTGATATATTTTCAATTGTTAAATTCGTTAAATGGTCAAGATTATTATTTTTTTTTAACTATTTTCATATTTTTTTATTACTTTTTATATAAAAAAAATTTAAATTAATATTTTAAAAAAATGTTACATACACTTTTGCACCTTATGTCATTTATATAATAAGCAAGTTTAAAATTTTAAATTTAAAATATTTTTAACTGTTAAATTTGTTAAATGATCAGAATTATGCATATTTTTTGAATACTTTTTATGTAAAAGATCTTAAATTAATATTTTAAAACATATGATAATAGTGTTATTAATGATTTTTATTTTATAAGCTATATTTATATATTTTATGTAATTTTACTTCATAAATTAAAATTTAAATTATTTATATGTTAAATTATATTTATGTAATTCTAAGCGCGAAGAATTACCAGTAATTAATATATGTTAACGGATGAGACACTCTTAGACCATCGTAAGATCAAAATTTCACCTCAATGTTTCATTGTATAATACAATATGATCAAAGTCAACGTTAATCATCATTATGCTTTGATCGTTGGAGTGGCACATGATTGAAGACAATCACTTGGAAACACACACACATATAAACCGATAACGATAACTATTTAAGGGGTGTTTGGTGTGATGAAAAGTGAGATAAAATGAGATAATTTATGGGTTCGTAATGCGTGCAGTGAGATAAATTTTAAAAATTTTCAGAGATTTTCAGAGTTTTTCAGAGAAAAACTCCAAACCAAACACCCCTTTATACTTGCTATGTGATGAATAAAATTAGTGTTAAATTTTTTATATAAATAAAATTTTAAATAAAAAATTTAAATAAAAAAATTATGGTATTTCATGAGATTTATTTTTATTTTTTTAAAATTTTAAGTTTTAATATGTTTTGTCTTTTTTCAATTAGTTTTTGATAAGTAATATAAAAGAAAATATAAATTATAATACTTTAATTTGAAAAATTTAATTTCTTAAAAATTATAATTAAAAAAAATTTTAGTTGGTAGTTTTGATTTTCATGTAATCTTCACCCATAAAATATGGTAAAATTTTAAAAAATCAAGTCGTTTTATTAGATAGATGGTAGTCGTCAGTGGCGGAGCCACGTGGGGGCAAGGGGGACAAGCGATCCCCTCAATTTTGGACACAAAATTACCAAAATACCACTTATATTTTAATTTTATTAAAAAATAAAATTAATTCAAAATTTTTTAACATAAAAATAATTTACAAGATCAAAATCAAGTATTTATGTATGAAATAAAGTGCATTTTTTTACTACACTAATAAATACTTTTAAGTATAATATCAATAAATATAACAAATAATGTAATAATAAATTTAATAAATAATAAAATTAATAATAATTATTTTTTTTAGTGATGAGATATATTCTTATTAAACCTCTAGTACTCTTAAAAGTGGTAGTTAAACCATTGAACTGTGAAAAATATATTTATTGGTTCAATATTTAGGAATAATTTTCTTTTTTCTTAAAAGTAATGTAGTTTTTATCATACTCTTAATCCCAATATAACCCGTTACTTCTTTAAGGTGTTCGGTGCCCCTCTCAATCAAAATTCTAAGTCCACTCTAGTAGTCGGGTCCACTAAAATAAAAATTAGGTAAAAAATTAAAAATATAAAAATAATTTTAATCGTTGAATAAAAAATAATTTTTAGTTGTTGAATCTTAGTTTATGAGAAAGATATTTTAAAAATTATTTTATTTTACTATATAAATATATTAGTAAATAACCAATCCTTACTACACTTCTTAATGAAATTTAAATATGTATACATTTGAAATTTAAATATGTTATCACATTTACTCTTTTCAAATCTTAAAATAAATTCTTTTTTTATTATATTATTCTTAGGCAGTAAAATTTTTATTTTTTTCATTATAACTTTTCATATATCATCATTACATTTAACTCAATATTGTTTCATTAAAATGTGAAGTGATCCAAAGATTAAGAAGGACTTTGAGGGAAGGGTTTGATAAATTTCAACGATTCATTAAAAAATAAAATTTATTTTTAATCTTTAAATTTTAAGTTATGGGAGAGATATTTTTTAGATGTATTATTTTTATTATATAAATATTTATAGAGCAGTGGTTGTAATTAGGGAAAAGTAAAGATGTGTTTGTGTACAGAAAATTTTCTCTTAGGCTTACAAATTTGTAACAACCAGGAGCTACTTTTTTCGGTGGATTTTTTTTATTTGACCTTTTTAACCAGAATTTGATTGTTTCATGCAATAACTGTTAACGAAATTGTTGCATAAAACCCATAAAATGTAACATTTATACTTGTTAAATCTTGTGCTTTAACTTCTTTTTTTGCGACATGGATTAATGAAATTAATTAATTGTTAGTTGTTGCTTTATTATATTAATTCAAAATTATTTAGAAAAACACAGGTGGTTTTTTATTTTCTAAAAAAAATAAAAAACAAAGTGACGTTAATTGCAAAGTGTTTTAATTTGGTTGGTCAAAGATAGAGCTTGATTTCGAAAACAAACCTTGGCTGCATTCCTATCCTAATAAAATTAAGAACAAGATTCATAAATAATGCCGCTCTGGTAATTGACATTACATGAATTCTTTTTTGGAAGTAGTGGCTACTTAATTTTATTTAGAAGTGATTCTATAATTTCAATATTTTTATATGTGATTAATTTGTTTTAACTATTATAATTTTTTTTTTTTGTACGAAGAAATTTCCCGGACCTTCGGCTCAGTTTCAATATTCTGAGAGTACGCAAGAACCCATAACCCATGCACTCTGGTAAGTGAGTAGATCACCCAAATCTTAAGTTCAACTCCCATTTCACTGAGCTAACTCTCGCAGGCTTGTTTTAACCATTATAATTGTTTGAGTGATTTGATACCTTCATAAATACATGTTAATTTTTAAAAAATGTTTAGATTAATAGTCTTTTGAAACTAACAAATCTCATGTCTGTGGCGAAAAAATTACTTGGAACTATAAGTTTGATTTGAGTCCAATATCTCTAAGATAAAAGGATTTCGGATGATGGTATTGAATATCTCTTTCTCCTAATTTATTTTTTTTGTCGAGATATGAATGTTTAAAATTTTATTTCTAGTCAAAATCCCTCCACTTTTCTCATTAATTAAATATTACAAAAATAATTTCATTAAAAAAATAATCTTATACTATATATATTTAATTCAATGCAATATTACATGCAATGCATATTAATTATCTTTCATCATTCTAGGGCTATCTCTCATCAATCATAGCCAGTAAGTTAATTCCTTTGCATTTTATGCATGTATGGAAAACTTTTTACTAATAGGTATGTTTAGAGTTATATAAAATTATAAAAATTAGTATTTCGTGTTTTGTAAAGTAAGTAAAAAATTTAAATTTTATACTTTTATAGTTTGTATTTATAAAAAATTAAAAAATTTTATATTATTTTATTTAGCCCCAAATAGTACCAGTATAAACCCAAAGAACTTGGTCAAGTACTGACTGACTATGAATACAAAAATATAACCACGGTTCGTTAGCTGTTTCTTTAATTTCTTTAAAGCGATAATTGGGATTATAATTAAGGAAATTAAATTAAACAAGGTTTGTAACTAGCTAGAGATATCTGATCAATTCTGAAGGTTTCAAATAACTTATAATACATATTAGCATACATCCCGCAAATTCAAAGAAACCAGAACACCGTCTTCAATATGATACTTTCTATATATAGATATAACTAAATTTCCGCGCCTAACATTCTAATTCTAGAAGAATAATACGTTCCAATTGAATTATTAGGTAGATAATAGAGCCAAGACTAGAGGTAGGCCTATCTGAATTATTTTAACTTTTTAATAGAATCGAATTGGCATTATTGAGGTATGCGTGGTATGTCCGAGGACTATCAAGAGCCCCTTTCTACCCTATATTTTATCAAACTTTTCATCGCCCAGCTGGAACTGATAGCGATGGAATCCAATTCCCATGTTCTTTCTAGTCTCGTTTGGTTTTGAGAACATGGGGAATCAAATTAAATTAACTGAAATAATTTGGTGTGGTTCTGAATTAATCAAAATAATTTATATATAAGTATAGAATTTCTAATTTTTTTTGTAATAACAAATTTGTTATATTATGTTAGGAAAAACCATATACATACATATATATATATAGTTTCTAATTTTATATATTTCTGTGCAAATTTATTATTATCAAATAAATTTATATATGTAAATGTCTTCAGGTGTTTGTGTTCCACAAGTACGAGAACCAAAATTGAATCGAAATGTAGTTTAAGTGTAAAAATAACAAAATTTTAGCTAAAAATTAAATAAATTGAACCGAGGAAACGAATTTGAAAATTTGATTTTATTATTCTGTTTGGGTTCAATTTTGTACGCCACTAATGTTTACACCTCGAAGGTAAGGTTACATACATTGTAGCTAGAATTGAATTTTAGGGGAAAAGGGAAAAAAATTATTTAAGTGCCCTAGATTTTTTTCACAGCTTCTACCCTATTTCTTTTATGACGAACAAAAAAAGAGAAATGAGAAAGGAAAAAGAGAAATGAGAACAGTACAGAAGTCCTCAAGATTATTATTGTAGTCTTATGTATGTTATTACAAAACTTATTGGCTACATACATGTTCCTCTTCTTGCACATACTTGGGAAAAAAGAAACAAGAAATGCTAAAATATGACTTATACATACACAAAAGAGAGAGAGAGAAAAAGGAAAAAAAGGGTGGGGGAGAGAAGAAATTAGCAGATTTAGAGGGGTAAAATCAAATGCAGGGACATGTCGTCGAATTTAGGGTTTTTTTTTATGGCTTAGAAACATGCGTGCAAGCACCCAGGTCCAAGAACAGCCAAAAGCTCGATGAATGGCTTGTTTACTGGGTAGCTAGCTATGCTATGGGTTTCAAGCACAAGTTGGTGGTATTTTGGGAATTCCTTGACGTTGGAGTTCCACCATAACACTGTCAAGAGATGGAGGTTTTAGTCCAAGAGGCAGTGGCCGCCACGGTTTTGATAAAGCATCTCCAATTGCTGCATCAATGCTCTCCTTTGACTGTTAGGCATCACAATGGATCGATCAATAAGACAAGAAACTCAATAATTGCATGGAGGAAATAATTAATTGTATAAACACACTATATATAGTAGCTAGCTCTGCAAAAGAACATCTCTAATTATATACATATATAAAAATAACTTATGGAGAAATTCCAAATTGAATATATTAGTTTTATGAAATAAACATAAGAATAGTTCATGTTGCAAACTCACTATAATGTAGACGATATATATATATATATATATATTTTTTTTTAAGTGTGGAACAAAATAATGAGCCCAGTAGTAAATAGTTCTTTGGTAATTTTTTTTAATACAAACAAAGCTATTTAATCAAAAAATATAACTAAAACAATTATACTGAATTATATGATTATATGTAAGACCTATTCTTTTAGAAGAACGCGTTCAAAGGTAGAATTTATTTATGATGTTTCGGCTATTATTGTCAAGTTATTTTGAGAGAGAGAGAGAGAGAGAGAGAGAGAGTTCCTCACCGGATGAAAATCCAATGGAGGGTGGGGACCTGTTTGTCTAGTCGGGACACCAATGCCGGGGTCTACTCTGTACATGGCATGGGGTGGAATACCAGGGACGGGTGGAACGGTATATCTCTGCATATATATGTATGTATATATTATTGAGAATCAAATAAACCAAAAGTTTGTACAATGGACACCCTAATATGACTGAAGTGCTTGTAGATAGAGCCAAACAAACGATGTACTCATATTTGAAAAAAGGAGACCTAACAAATAGTAAGGAAACAATATTTACCGCTGTTGCCATTGGTGGTGGAAAGCACGGTGTTCCTGGTGTGAGAGTAAGAGAACTTGGAACCTGAAACGGTAGAAAGATGCCATTAGAAAGAGACGCGTAATACAGAAGATTTGATGGTTTATTATTTTGAATGAAAAAGTCAACTTAAATGTTTTTTTTTCTATAAAATGATACTTCAGCATAAAATTAAGTAAGAAAAATAATATTAAAATGATGTGATAATAATAATGTTACGAAAAAAGAAAAGCGTAAGTAAGCTCAGAATTATTCATATTACTTAATTTTATTAATAAGGATTAATTACCACCGCATCATTTTGTTGTAAAAATTGATAATGCTATGTAACTAGAATTAATATATTTAGAAAAAAGAATTAATTTTATTAAAAATATGCATTTACCGGAATGATATGAATGCGTTGTAGATAAATTATTTTTAAATAATTATTACAAAAATGTTACTAAAATTTTAACACAACTTTCTAGTAGAGTAACATGTTCTCTCATATAATTTTATAAAAAAATTATGAAAAAATAACAGTTTCCTTGGAAATAAGGTAATTGAATTACCCGTTGGTGGTGTGAGTGCCAAAATGAGGGATCTGGTGGTCTTGCTAGAGGAGGAGGATGTGGGGAAGCTGCCCATGCCACTGCCGACGGTGGTGGCGGAGATGGTGGGACTAGATGTTTTGGCCACACGGGCATTAACGATTGGTCCATGGGGGGATGACCCCAAACGTGCAACGGTCTAAAATGTTGCAAGGGTTGCATGGGAGGGAAGCCCATGGTGGGTGCAAGCCAAGGGCTCATACTCTTGCTTCCACTGCCGGCGGCGGCAGCACCGTAGATTTGCCGTCTCTGGGTCCAGTTTGCAGCCTCAGCTTCTCTTGCCAGTAAATGTTTCCGATGCGACCGGTATTTCTGCACCATCGAATTTTTCTTCAAAACCAAAATTCTCCCTCTTTAATTTTATTTGAAGAATTTTCTCTTTGATTTACATTAGCATTGATGAAATCAATGAACAACAATTAATATATAGTACGTACTATATAATTAATTTATGATTTCACTAGGTTTTAAATTCACATGATTAGGAGGTTCAACGGACGATGACTTTAAGTTATTTATTTTTAATTTCTATGAATTTGCCATATAACAATGCCAGTTCAGAGCCCTAACTTGTGTTGTCTCTCTTGTTTAAAGGAGCACATATCTATAAATCATCAAATGCAATAAAATTATTGGTATTTGAGAAGCTTTCTGAGAAAAACAAAAGGAAAGAAACAAGAAATAGTGATAAGAGTCTCCCCTTCTGTTATTTGGATAACATATATGTCTGTTGAATGCATACGTTCATCTGTACATACGTCTTTAAACTATAGATTAATGAGAAAATTAAGCCTTGTCCTGCGTGCTAAATAAATACGAAATTTAAAAAATTTATTCCCATAAGGAAACTAGACACAGATGCAAATTCTACACTGAAAAAAAGAAACTATAACCCTAAAAACAGTTCCCAGGAAATCTAGTAAGACACAAAACTATCTGAAAATTCTATATATTGAAGTCTTTTTCATTTAAAATAGGTTTAATTTTGCATAGTAAACAAAAGTGGAAATTCTATATATTGTTTTCTTTCTCAACCTTGCTAATTAAGAAATTAAAGAGGAGAGAGAGTCAAGAGAAACGCACCTGAGACAAATTTTTCTGTAGGTTCTATTATTAATTTATACGGAAAAAGGAATGATAATCAAAGTACAATCGAAACAATTATAAGTAAAGATATGTAGAATTGAGAGAGAGAGAGAGAGAGAGAGAGAGAGAGAGAGAGAGAGAGAATTTACTTGAAGATGGCTAGCAATGTTATGACGAGTGAGACAATCTATTCCCATAAGCTCCAAAATCCTTGAAGGGACTGCCTTCTCCACACCCAGTTGCTCCACTGCTTGAACAAATCTCCTGTGCAGTTCTGGCGTCCAATCCACCTGCTTAGACACAGTTTGAGAGTCAACTTGTCTCTTAATTTTTATTTCTGAATTCAAACATATATACATATATATACTACATCTACGCCCTTGGATTGCCAATCTCTCTCTTTCTCTCTCTCTCTCTCTCTCTCACACACACACACACACACACGGGTATGGAGGGTTGAGACGCAAACTAGAGACAGAATACCCATGTTTTAGAAACAAGTGACAACTCGCGTGAGCTCTCTGCAATTGCACCCCATGAAGTCTGTGGAAATTCATAAATATGAGAGAGAGAGAGAGAGAGTGGAAAAATATAAACAGATTGAATTAACTAATTAGTAATTTAATTACCTTCACTTTCCTTTTCGCATGGGGATTCTTAGATTGTGCTGACGATTTTTTGCCCTTATCAGCTTCCTTGGGAGATGGATTTACATTCACAGAAGCAGATTCATCTCTCTTACTCACAATTTCCTCTCCTTGGTTCGCCGAAGTACCAAACCCTGAACCGGCCGAGACTTTGTCTTCCTCGTCTTTCCCCGAAATATAATCGACTTTCTCAGCCGAAACCGACGTGTTCATCTCCGATTCCTCGCCACCACTGGCCGAGAACTCGGCCAGGATTTCCGGGTCCATCTCCAAATCGGGCAACAAATCTCCGTCGTCCATGCCGACGAAGAGATCGTCGAGGTCAATACTGTCCAGCAAATTCCCACTGGAGAAGTCTGGGAAGTCGTCGCAGCCGTCTCCGACCGAAAAGCTCTCCATCTCTTCCTCCCTTCCATCTTTGGTGTTCCTCAAAGGTGACACAGCAAGCATTCCAAACACCTAAACTCTACCGATTAATTCTTCAAAAGCTACCCTCTACTGAGATTCACTATATATACGTATGGTGCAAGTGTAAGATATCACACAGCACGCAAATAATAGTACCAAAACTTGAACCGAAAGAAATGAGTTGCCGGCAGGCTAAACCTTTTTAATTTTCCGGTTGTCGGAGAGGAAAGACTAAGATATCACACAGCACGCAAATAATAGTACCAAAAACTTGAACCGAAAGAAATGAGTTGCCGGCAGGCAAAACCTTTTTAATTTTCCGGTTGTCGGAGATGAAAGACGAGAAAGACGTGGTGATGGGTTGATTTGATTTGTTGGGTTTTATTTTTTATTCTTTTTTGCAGTACTGGAGCGTGGGGAAGTTGGATCTCCACCACAAGGTCTCTCTGATTTGTATTTTGTTTGGGCTTGCTATATATATATATATATATGTATATAAATATGTATTTTATATGCAATAATTCCCAAATATAATTCATGTTTGTGGACGGCCTTTTTCTGAAGTTCAAAAAAAATCTGTTAGTGCTCCTGACCTGTTTTTAATTTCCCCTGTAGGGTTTTTGCAGAGAGAGAGAGAGAGAGGGGTCCTAGCTGACGTCAGTTGTGCTGGAATTGGATTGATAGCAGGTCACCGTGTATATCTGTTGTACGGTAAAATTAAGAGAAAACGATGGATCATGAAGTCCACTTCAGTTTATTCAACATTTACCAAACTTAACAGTTTAAGTCAATATTTAATTATTGAGTAAAATGTCTACCCACTCAACTCTTTGGCAAAGGTTTAAACTGACGGAGTACCTTGTCGAGAATGAAACATTAAGATACTGTTTAATTTATTAAAAAATAAAATTTTTTTATATATTTTTAAAAATTTTTAAAATTTATTTTACTAAATAAATAACAAATTCATAATTTATCTTATTTTACTTTATTTTATCTCATTTTTTATCACTTTAAACGCAACTTAAATAAATACAACTTTTAATTTTCTTTAAATAATTATCAAATCTAACAAAATAAGGCAAAACTTAATCGAAAAAAAAAAAAAAAAAAAAAATT
>JAVXUM010000037.1:25610433-25630886 GCA_035590655.1 Pouteria glomerata
CCAAAAATTATCACTAACAATTTTTAACAAAAAACTACCAAAACTTACTAAAAATTTTACCCTCCAAACACTCTCTTATTATTTAATTAAAAACAAAAGGTTAAATTTTTTTTTGATAATACCAAATTAACTCACATACTTACTTTAGTTTCAATTCACTAAATTCATTTTAATTAATAAAATTTTAAAATAAAATCCAATTTTTCTAGACATCAAATAAAACTAAACATTAAGAAGGTGTTTGTTTTGCTGAAAAGTTCTGAAAAACTATAAAAATCCCTAAAAGTTATTCACTTTTTATCTCACTGCACTAATTACAAACTCACAAATTATTTTATTTTATCTTACTTTTTGTCATACCAAACACCTCCTAAGTTAATAATGTTTTTAAAAATGATAACAACTTAGGGTGTCACAGTTTAATTTACTCTAAATCTTTACCAACCTCTAAAATTTATAAAATTTAAATTTTTTACTTACAATATAAATTACGAGACTACAATTTAAATAAATTTATACTAATTTATATCACTTCAAACATACTCATATATAGGTGACTTGGTGGCAGTCTTAAATTGGGGCAGTTAAGTTATTAAGATTACGGTGGGTTTCAATTTATATACGTTGTGAATGGGATAAAATAACTCTCTCCATGCGCTTAATCATCACATCCAGATAATTCAATTCGAGCAATCTCTAAATACAGGAAATAGTGAAGAAAAGAGGTTGGGATGGATTCTTGACCAAAGGCTCTTTCAAAACTTAAGTTAGTTAAAAATTCAAAGAGAGTTGTAGCGACAATGAATTTAGTAAACAATAATGATCCTACTTTGTTTAGTGAATTTCTTTAACTATTTATAGGCCAAGAAAAACATAAATTAATGGGGAGCAAATTTAATAATAAAATAATAATAATCTCACTATTTTACCCATTTGTTTAGCAACTATAGTGATGGTTTGCTTTATATTTAATGTGTGTGATTATTTTAAAAATATTAGTTGAGGTGTGATATATTTGATAAATATAATTGTTACTTTACGTTTTCTATTAATCGCTAAATAATGAATTAATTAAATTATAAATTTACCTTACAATTACAATTGAAGTATAACTTAATCCCGCCCCTCAGGGGTGGTCGGGTGGGCTTAAGCACTTAGACCTCTTGAGATCCTGAGTTCAATTCCTCTTTGGGGGTAGGTTACCGCTTTGTGGGGTTCTATTGACTTCCACTTGATCGAACCGGTCAGTCAGGACTTGCCTAGGCTGGTTTACCTCCTCGTGGTTCTTTGCTGGATAGGTCCACAGGGGCGAGTTTCACCAAAAGCGCACTCTTAGATAGTAACTGCGAGCTTCCTCTCACATAACAGAAGTATAACTTAATCCCTTTATACCGAAACTAAGTTGTTAAGGTTGGAAATGAATTATGTTGACAGTCGATTTATACTTGAGTTTGGCATATTTATACTTGGATTGACTGCTACATATTCTTGGACAAGATATCACATGTCTAATATATTTTTTGTGCCTCCAATACGCATATGTGATCACATCAAAATTTTGCGATAGCTTTCTTAACAGAGTACGAGCTTGGGGGGAGGGAACTAAACAATTAACTTAAACCTTTTAAATGTAGAGTTTGGAATTAAAATAACTTAGGTCTTATTTAGTTTTTTTATAATTTTTTGTTTTCTATTTTTATTTTTTATTTTCTATTATGAGCTCATTTTTTATTTTACACTTTTAAAAATAAGAAAAATAGCTTAAAACGTATTTGATTACTTGTATTTTTAAATTTTATTTTAAAAAATAAAAAATAAAAAATAGTAAAAAATTATTTTAAATATTTTTAATCCAAAATAAGAAAAATCTTTAAAAAAAAAATAGAATATTTTTTATTTTCCCGTTTTGAAAATTTTAAAATATAAAAAACATAAAGTAAAAAATAAAAAATAAAAAATAGAAAATCAAATCAAATGGCACCTTAAATCTTTGAATAAAAATTCCTTGAATAGATTTAATTAATTATTTTACAAATCAAATTCTATAATTGTGACATATCCTGAAAGGAGTATTTTTTTATATTTTCACTTTTAAAAAAAATTATATATTTAATTTGTTATATAATATATAGTAATAGTAATTGTACCGATTTGGTAATGTTTGTTTAATCAATCCCTTAAACCATAAGCCACATTAAATTGTTAGATTTTCTAATTTTTCAAATCATAATCCAACTTTTAATTTAAAAAATTAAACCAAACTAAAAAAAAATAGACTTAATTAGTCCAGTTTGACAATTTAACCAATTTTTAGTTGTGCCAAATTGAATCAAATTGAACTGTGTGCACCTAAAAATGTGGGATGAAAATGAAAAAAATAGTGCCACTTTTGGGGTGGCCATTTCCGACATTTCACTTTCAAGATTGAAAGGAATGGGCGATTGATTAACCCGGCAAACTGTGAACCAAGAAAAGCTGGTCGCGGCCATTTTGGACGTTTCAAGTAACTTGCCGAGTCAGTATCCGGGTTGACCCAAATCGACACCGTGAAGCAAGTGGGCCTGTCTCGGACTGATCATGATGATTGACTGGAGAAATTTGCGTGCGGTGCAGATCGTGTACAACCATCTTTCATTGAAGACCAATCATTTCACTATGTGGAGAATTCCAATGTCATTTCGTATCATGAGGTGGAGTGTCAAATCGACAAAACAATGACGTGGCAATAATTGATTCGCTAACGCTTGTCGTCAAGGAAGCTGGTTTCTGGAGGATCACCAAACTAACGTTTCACCCCCTCAAATACCAGTATAGTTTATTTAAAATCATAACAGTCAGTCATATGTTAATTGTGATGATTTTTAATAAAATAAATTAATTATTATCCGTTATGATTAATATAATATAAATAGAATGTAAAAAAATGAATGTAAGGATACCATTATGCAACAAAGAGGTGTAATTTTTTTGCTGTAATTTTTTCTAATAAATAATGCCTTTTTTTTAATAAATAATGCCAATCCCGTCTCTTTCCTCCTCTCTGTTTTAGACGTGCTTCTTATGACAGCGAGAATGATGCTTGATTTGGGTAGCAAAAAATTGTGCTTTTAAATTTTTTATAATTGTTTTTTGTTTTATCTAATTTTTATTAAAAATTAAGTTTTTTTAAAATATCATTACTTTTAAATATGCTAATCACATTCATAAAATAAAAAATTAAACAAATTTGCATTCATTTAGAGACGTAAATTTTTTAAATTTTTATTGTTTTACAAATAAAATTAACACGTCAAAAAATTACATCTTCATTATTTAAATAAAAATTACATCTTTTGAAAAAATTAAATTTTAGTAAAAAAATCATATACAATAAAAAAAAAAATTGATTTTAGGGGCCAACGAAGCCTCAATTTTTTATCCCGAAAATAATCCTTAGCTCCTTTTATTTTTTGAAAAATAATCTAACTTATTAAAAAAAAAAAGGTTTTTATAAACATGAATAAACATGTTTGAATAATCTATCTGCATGTATATATCATTTCTATATGTCGAAAAGGGTTGGGTGTCGTTTCTCTTCGTGCTTCCTCCTGCTTGCTTATTTTTTTATTTAAACAAAGAATAATTATTATTTTTATTATTTTATCTATATATATTATTATATTTTGTGTTTATCAAAATTTTCTTCCTCTCACTCACATCTCTTTTTAGAGACAACAATTTTATATATTTTGAAACCTAACCTTATATTTACTTAAATTATGTTTGGATTAATATTTGTTAAAAAAAATAAAAGAGAGATTTAAGATTCCTTCTCTCTCTTTTTCTCTCTCTATTTTTTTTTTTTAAACTAACCAATTTTTTTACTATTTTATTTGTATTTATTTATTTTTTAACTCTCACACGCATATCTCATATGAGACAACAATTTCAATATTTCAATAAACGAAACTTAAAGGGGTGTTTGGGCTCTAAAAACTATTAAAATCTCTAAAATTTTCTATTATTTTTCACATATTCACACGTATTACAACTCTAGAAAAAATTGCATAACTCGAGTTCGATTAATAGAATAACTGTAATTTTTTTTTTTAATGTGACCACTGTTATCCAAGCTACCAAACAAGACCCATTATCAATATTTTTTGAAAAAATTTAAAAACCGTTCCCACGGATTTCTCTACAAAAATTAATATCTTTCACTATTTATATCTGAAAAACGTGATTTGCCACCAAACACCCAGATATTACTCAAACCACGTTTTTCATTATTTTTCGTTGCTCCAAACATCCTCTAAGTTTACATTGACAGTATTTAGATTAATAAGGTGCCATTTAGTATATCTATTTTAAGGTTATTTTTCATTTTATATTTTTAAAAATATAAAAAATAACTTGAAACGTATTAGATCACCTGTGTTTTCAAAATTTGTTTTAGAAAATAAAAAATTGGTTTACACAAAATACAAAATGATAAAAAACTGTTTTAAGTATTTTTTACCTAAAATAAAAAAAAAATCTCAAAACACAAGAAATAAAAATGTCAAACTAAATGTATTTTTTATTTTCTTTATTTTAAAATTTTCAAAACATAAAACACATAACACAAAAAGTAAAAAATAAAAAATACAAATGTAAATCAAATGCCACCTAATTTGTTAGGGGAAAATAAAAGGGGATATAGATTAAAAAATCTTTTTCTTACTTAGATAGGGATAGAAAATAGAAAGAAAAATACATGAAACTTAAGAAATTAAAATTAATTAAATTAAAAATCTAATAAATTGATGAATACATTTTATTTTATTATATTTTTAATACACTCAAATAAATAGATGGAAATGAAATTTTATTTTTCCTCTTTTATTTTACCTTTTTTTTTTTTCTCCCACCAAATCCTCCCTCTAGGCACGCTCTTACACTCTATTTGGAAATATTTCTATTTTAAAATTGATTTAATTTTAAAATATATAATTGATTTGATTTAATTTAATTTAATAAATAAAATTTTGTGTTTGAAACATAAATTTACATTTAAGAATTTAGTTGAATTGATTGATGAAAAATGTTAAATTTAACCATATTAATGAAAAAAAATTATATATAAAAGTAAATTTATCTATTTATTTAGATAGATTAAAAAATAATTAATTCTTACCAAATTCTATATTTTAAATTAGATTTCAAATGATATAAAAATGTTAAAATTTAAATTATAAAATAAAATGTAACACAATACATAAAATTCTATTTTGATGCTAAACATAGAAATTGATGAAAATTTTAAATAAAATCCCATCAAATTATAACTCCAAACAAAATGTGTATATATTCCTGTCGTTCATCACTGTGTTAACAGCAGTACATGTACACTTCAGTCGTTTTCAAGGCCAAATTAGAATTCATGCCCGCAGAATTTGGTAGGCTTCAATGTCACTTTCTGGTATATTAATGGAACCGCAATTCACATGTATATGTACTATCATTTTTTTCAGAAAATCTATACATATATATATTAACAATGTTATAATTACATATTTTTTTACATTTTATTGATGACGACGAATAGTTATCAATTCATTTTGTTTAAAATTATTACAGTCACAAGATGAAAATGATATTTTACGATTTTAATAATTTTAAATGAAATAAATTAAAAATTATCTATCATTATCAGTAGAACATAAACAAAGATATAAATAAGTGGTATAAGTGTAGCATATTTTTATACATGTATACATATATTTTGAGGAGTACTTTGGTTATTAACGTTCTTATATCACCGTTAGATAATAATAACTTGTGTAACTGTTGACCGATTTTGAGAAGCACTTTGATTGTCAACGCACTTACGTGGAAAAGCATTAGTCCGATACTTTACTTAAATGGATAAAGTTATACCATCAGATTTTTTTATGCATGTAGATGACCTCGTTCTCTCACCTAAGACAATAATTACCTTTTTTTTTTAAATTCTTTTATGGAAAAGCTAATAATCTCTTTAAAAGATAATTTTAAGCTTTATTTAAAAAGTCTCAAATTTTGGGTACTCAATTTTTAAAATTTTTTTAAATGACTAAATTTTATCCTCTTATATATTAAATTTATTTTAAACTATGAAAGAAAAAAAAGTGAAATTAACAAAAAAATTAAAAAGTTAATGAAATATTAACTTTTTTTTCCCTCTCAAAAAAAAAAATTTAATTTTTTAATAGCAACCTAAAAATAAGAAATTATCTTTTTTTTTTCTTTTTTTTTTTCAAACTAATTAAGCCTTAATATGAAAAAAATAGAATTATCACATTATTCTAGAAAACAAAATCATGCAAGAAAAGTATTATTCCCTCACCAAATAAGGGTTGATCTTGCGTTGGGGAGTCATGGAATAAAGACAAAGCAAATGGGAGGAAAATTTTATTGAAAAAGTAATTATTTCTCTTATTTATATAAAAATGAGATAGAAAATTAGTTTATCTTATTTTATATAATAAAAATAGGATCTCCTTGAATTTTAAGAGAGATGAGGAAAAAGTAATTGAGAGGGAAAAGAAAGTAATAGAAAAGCAATTAAGAGGAAAAATAAGTTTTCAAACCTTGATTTCAAACGTAGAGATCACAAAATAAAATCTCACACTTACATGCATTTTGGGCATGAACGCTAAACTACAACATTTTGGCTGATTTCAAGGTCAGGAGCTGACGTGTGAAATAAACTTCGATTAGTGTGTATTAATTAACCCGTGCTGATTTAATTGTATTTTAATTAAATGTGGTTTTTTTTTTTTTTTTTTATATTTTACATTAGTTGTATTAAATCAGTTTTCTTGTACCTCTCAGTGCTCCGCAAAAATCACCTTTTAATGTTTATACTTTTATATTAAAAACTCGAAGAATTGATGGAGCTTTGACATGTCTCTCTCTCTCTCTCTCTTTTATTTTTTTAATTTTTTGGGTTTTATTTTGTTTATTTTTTTAATTTATTGGAGTTTATATTTATCACTTTTTTACTATTACAAATACCTGAATTAATTTTTAAATAAATTATCTGAGGTATATTTTTTGTTGACAAGTTATATTAATTTATTATTTTTGTCCTGATGGGTGCTTTTGTTTTTTGGCTATCTTTACTTCTCTGCTGACTTGTGCCCCTCCTCCCTTCACCGATTTTTCTTTTCTCTCTATTTTTTTCTTTTTCTTTTCTTTTCTGTACGTCTTCTTGTATAAGATTGATAAATGTTTGCACCTTATTGATATATTTTCTCAATTTTTCACGTGGCTGCGTTTTGACTTTCATATGGTTGTGATTTTTTAAGAATGCAAGGGGTTGATGTACAAAGGATGAATTTAGACCGATAAAAAGTGAGATAAATGTATTTTTTGGAGTGTCAATAAATAAAATAAAATAAAATAAATTTTTAATAATTTCTATAAATTATTAAAACTTTCTATTATATATTTTTATTTTTATTATATTTAAAAATTTTAATATTTCACTAAAAAAATAAAAAAATTTGAAAGAAGGTTAACTAAGTATGTAATTTTTTTTTGATAATCATATTTTTTGAGTCAAAATTTTAAATGAGTACCATTATTACTATTTTATATTAATTTTTTTGAATCCGTTAGAATGGATTTGGAAAACCATTCTAATGGTTTTGACGCTGTTTTGCAAAAGTCAAAAATTTCTGACATAAATCCGCGAGAACGGATCCAAAAAATTATTTCCATTGTTTCTCTTTCTTATTTTTTATCACAAAAGTCTAAAAATATCATTATTTTTCTCTTAAAAATTCTGTTTGAAATAGCAAATGCTAAACGCCTAAAATCAATTCAAACTATATTTTTCTTGTTTTTTCATGTATTTTACCACTCCAAACGCACTCAAAATAAGATAAGTTGTGAGTTTATAATTTGTGCAGTGAAATAAAAAATAAATAACTTCTAAGTTTTAGAAATATTCATAAAATTTTGACAAATCAAACTGAACCAAAATTCGTGCACTTCAACAGCTAAAGTGATGATATAAATATCACGATTTAATAAAAATAAATTTAAGTTAATTAATTGATAAATATTGTTGAATGACTTAATAAAATTTGATTAAATTGCGGTCAGTTGTATCTACACTTTATCACCTGCAATTTAGATTTCAGGAACTATAGTAAAAAATTAACTGCATGAGTTACAATAATGAAATGAAAGGCCATGATCTAATTAAAGTACATTTGATTGAATTAATAAATATTGATAAAATAAATCAATAAATATTATCTAATAAAATAAATACCTTTTAATTAAATCATAATCCTTCAATCTATTACTAGTCCTTGGAAGCCTATTTTGATGTTTACATTTGCAATACATTGGTTTTTTTTTTTTTTTTTTTTTTTTTTAACTTTGAATGCTATTGTATCTTCGTTAATATAGAGCGCTTTGCATATATTATTTTTTTATTATAATTTATCTTCTCTAATTTTATTCAATTTAATTAATTTACGTACAAATTTTATCAAAATTTTAATTGAAACACACGACAGTGTGTATGCATTTTGTATTGAAGGACATGAGAGATATATCAGTAATAGACAAAAGAGAATCGTAATTGTTAGATGGAGTATAAAATAATTAGAGGATTAAGTAAATATATAGGGTGTGTTTTGAGTGATAAAAAGTGAGATAAAATGAAGTTATAAATTTGTAATTCGTATAGTAAGATAAAAAATAAAAAAATTTTATAAATTTTTAGAAATTTTTTTATTTGTTGACAAATCAAATGGTGCCATTTTTGCACAAAAAATAATAAAGATTTGTTTGGAAGAAAAAAATATTTTTTTTTTAACTAGCTACTAATGTATTATCTATTGAAAGTTAACATTTTTTAGTTTTTGAAAAGAGAAACAATTATTTTTGAATAGTTAATTTTTTAATTTTAATTAATTTAACATTTTTATCTTTTATAATTTAAAAAAATTAGAATATTAAAAAATAAATTAATTATTTAAAAAAATAAAATTATTGAGCTGTTAAAAATGGAGTCTCCCCAGCGAAATAGTAAATTTTTAACTGGGAGGCTAATTATTCATATTTAAAAATATTTAATTAGAAAATATTCATCATTTATAATAATTATGATGATAATTCACTAATTCACCTGCGTGTCAACGTCAAATGACAGGTGGCACTAATTCACCTGCGTGTCAGCGTCAAATTAATTTGCCCAAGTAATACTTCGTTTAGAATTTTTATTTTCTTTTTCATTTCCAGCAGAAACAATCTTGTCTTATTACCGTAGGATCCAAATCTACAACTAAAAATCAAGGGCTTGTTCGGTGCAAAAGTATGAATTTGGTTAATTTAATTAATTTTTTTAATATGTACTCCATAAATTATGACTTGTATTTTATTTTAACCATTTAATTATTAATTAATTTTTATTATATTTTAAATTATAATTTCATATCTTAAAATCCGTTTGGAGCCTCAGTATTTTTCAAACAAATTTAAAAATTTTAAAAGTTTTTAAATTTATTCAATAACGTTTTATTACGTATCATTTTTACATTATATCAATGTTAATTTTTAATTTTTTTAGAATTCTTTTAATACTCCAAGCAGACCTCTAAATTAATCTAAATTGTCTATGCTACTTAGATTATTGACGAAAAATGCTCACTATAATTTTAACCACAACCTATACGAAATAAATATTTATATATTGATATAAAAAAAATATGTTAGGCATGTGGCATCCATCCCCAAGCACATGTGACAATATCTTTGAATATTGACGCGTCAAGCAAGTATGAATTTGGGCACGATATATTCCGTTCCCATCTTTGTCAATTTGGTCCAATCGTAAGAGGTACAAAATATTAGTTTAAAACCAATTATAAATGAAATATTATAATTAATCCAATTCATTTATTATAATATTATCAGGATAACATAACGTTTGAAATTTTCAAATGTCACTTCAAAAATTTATAACGACGTTATCAATTTAATTGTTAGTTTAAATTCAATCATAAATGTAATTTGTAATTAATCCAAGCCATTTATTATAATATTATTAGTATAAAATAACATTTGAAATGTCCAAATGTCGCTTGAAAAATTTATCACGTACAATAAATGTAATGTAATGTGCATTAAATTAAAAATCAAAAATTAAATCGTCAATTTATTAGAAAGAAGTGTAAAATAATAAAGATATAATAATATTTATGTTTAATCATCACGGTCGTTAATTTATTCATTCTTTCAGCTTAAGTAGTTCACAAGGTCTCACTTTTATTAAGTAAACACTAATATTTGGTATACTTACAGTCCAATTGGATGCCATTAAAATTTTAAGAGGTTAATTTATGAAAGGTATATAAAATAATAAAGGGTATTATTTATGGATGGTGGACCCACATTGATGTAATGTTTATGAATGGTGGATAAAAAAAAATAGTTGGTTTGGATAAAGTATTAAGAAAGGGTAATAAATAGTATTTGTTTGGATGATTTTTTAAAAATGGTGTATAAGAATAAATGTATGATATAAAAAATTGTCAAATGAATTTTTTACCCTTGTGTCATTTCAAACAGACCAATTTTATCCTATATAAATGAGATAAAACGGACCAATTTATTCCTTGTTAAGGTGTATTATTTTTAGAGATCTCAAACCCTCTCTAAAAATAATACTTTCTCCCGCAAAAATTTTCTAGGACAAAAATTTTTTAGAAAAGTTTTTTATTTTCCAAATCAAGGAAAATATGTCACATCAAGAAATAATATAAAGGCATTATTTATGGAAGGGATATTTACCACACCCAATCAAGGCCTTAGTCCTTTTTGGTCGGGGATATCTTCTCCGGCTGTTCTCCTTGACGAGCTCCGAAGACAAAATGGAAATATGCATTAGTAATTTTGATTCTCGCTCAATATATATATTATAGTATGTAGATATTTAAGAATGTTATATGGGGTATTTGATGTGATAAAAAGTGAGATAAAGTAAAATAAATTGTGATTCGTAATACTTGTAGTGAGATAAGTTTTTAAAAATTTTTAAAAATTTTTAGAATTTTTCAACAAAAATTCTTATGCTAAACACCCTATATATATTTAGAGGGTGGTCGGTGTAACGAAAAATAACAAAAAAAAAATGAAAAATGTGATTTGAGTACTTTTTGAGTGTTTGATGTGAAACCACCTTCTTCAGAGATAAATAGTAAATTTTTTTAATTTTTACAGATAAATCCATCGGAACGGTTTTGAAATCTCTTCAAAAAATATTGATAATAGATCTTGTTTGATAGTTTAGATGACGATAGTCACATTAAAAAGAAATTATAACTATTCTATTATAAATATATAAAAAATAGTAAAAAATTTTAAAATTTTTAAAAATTTTTCAGAATTTTTAAGAGAAATTATTTGCGCCAAACCGCCCTAGTTACGTTTTTCTCGGCAAAATTTGAATGGGTTTCGTAGATTTTTTCTTCATTGTACCGCCAGAAAAAAAAAAAAAAAAAAAAAAGTTAAGGAAAATCCATGAAACACCTTTGTGACCAAGACATTTTGCAGGACCAATCACGGGAGTAGGGTAATGCAAGAAATGAAACAAAAACAACGGAATAACTCACTGAACGATGTGTGAACCACATAACCTGAAAGAAATGACAGCCTCTATCAAACGAAACAAATTAAAGAAGATATTATTGACGTATACTGGAGGTTGGAAATAGAGGCAGCACAAAGTGCTTTTTGAAGTCAGTTTTGTTGATCCAAACAAACAAAACCATGGAAGAACTCTCAATTAGCACATGCAAGATACTGTTCAAGCTTTGTCGACACCATGATTTCATCATCATTTCCCAATGAATATTGCCTTATAGATATCATAATCACTGTCAGATAACGGAGAAGCGGTAAAAAAACAAAATAAGATGAAATGTTCCTTTTCTAGTATAATTAATGGCGTACTGAGAAAACAGTCCCTAATGTGTCAGTTAAGTGAGATTCTTCATTAAAATTGCTTTGACTAAAAATTCTATTACCAACGGTTTACTGCATTATGGCTACATATACGTTTGTTTGTGAGGTAAGAGCGGGGATTAGATTGTTAATTCGTGGGATTCATTTTATGAGGGGATTAGTTTTTAGTCAACATTTTTGTTATATTTTCTATTAGGTCACATCTCTTATGCCATTAACCAATTAATTAAATATATATATATAAAAAAAAAAAAAAAAAAAAACTCATCTTCGGAAATGATTCTCCCATGTTGGATGGAGCATCTAGATTGATCTGCTAGTTCACACAAATCCAAAGAAATTATTACGGACGAGTCACATGTAAGGAAATTTGTACGTGTGGTTTTGACTGAGTTTTCTGAGATATCTAATAATCTTGCTTACCAAATTATCCTTGATTTTGTAATTTCACTTTGGCCTTGTTTGAAATTTAAATTTTTAATAAGCTTTAGTAATTTTTTTGACAAAAATTAATATGTAAAATTTTTAATATTTAGTAAAACAAATACAAATTTCTAGTAATTTTTAGTAAATTTTAGTTATTTGATAAAATAAATACAAATTTTTAGTATTTTAGACAACTTTTAAATGTTTGATTAAATTTTTAATAATTTTAAGTTGATTAAATTGAAATGATCATTATATTTATCATCAACAATATTTAAGTTCTGTTTGATTTGCTAAAATATTTTAAAAATTTTTATAAATTTCTAAAAATTATTCACATTTTTTTTCACTATATAAATTACGAACCAACAACCTATCTTATTTTTTATCATTTCAAACACATCCTTAGATAACTCAGGAACTTAGCAAAATTAACAACTTTTCTTAATTTTCTCTCATCCAAACGGGGCCTTCCCAAGTTGTGTTCGAATTACAAGAACTGTTAAAAAGGCGTAATTGTTACCCTTTTTCTGACTGGAGTACTCAAGACGCCATTCACACTGTAGCTGAACCCACTCCTGTTTCTCCTTCCATTTACTATCTCTCTCTTCGACTTACGTGGTTCTCGCCGGAGTTTACAATGAACATTATTATGTTCGCTGTGAGTTTACCGGCGGAGGCATGAGGCCTTCGTTTGGTTTTGTCCTCACTTTGATATGTAATTAAGCTAATCTCATCTCGGGTTTGATTGGAGGAGTTGAGGGAGTTTGGTATTTTGTAGTTAGGGAGAGGGGATGAACGATGGTCAGGTCCTGGTTGAGATTGTTTGGATATGGTTAGGGTTTTCTGTGGTGCGGGGATGTGGGGATCTTTACAATGAATTTGTTAGGGTTACACTAGGGTTTTGTGGTTGAGAGGGTGTGTGCAGTTGGATTCTTTGTTTGATTTGATGATTTAGGCTGGGAATGGTTCGGTTGGATGAGTGTCTGCAAGAGTTGGCTACAGAGTTGTGATTGAGTATTTTCTGCACATAAACATATATATATATATATATTTACCTATATAACTTCTTTGATTCTGCTTGCTATAGTCGCTTTGGCCATTTCATTTTTACTATTTTCTTGTTTTTCTCTGCCTTTTCCTTGCAAGTTTCTTCTCTAAATATTTGTTATGCTGGCTGTTATGCAGTTCGTTGCTTAGTTTTATAATTACTTTTTGTCGAAGTGTCGGATTTGTCACTTTCTTTTTTTTTAATTAAAAAAAAAAAAAAGCTACAATTGTTCGTTTTCTATGTATGAAAGGTTTGTTCTACATCTCTACATTCTAAAAAGTAAACTCTTTCTATTTTATTTTGGGTCCGTTTAGCAATACTGTCATTTTTCTATAATTATTTTTTTATTGTCGTTTCCTATTTTGTATTTTCTGTTGTCCTTCTTTTTCCTGAAATAAAAACTGAAATAATATTTGGAAACGTAATTTTGTTTACAATAATTATTTTTTATTTTTAGAAAATATTTAATTATATTAATTTATTATATTATATTTATTATATTATAATATATTATATTATATTATTATAATAATAATCTATAATATTATAATATCATAATATATAATATAATACACTATAATATAATATATTAATTATAATATAATATAATAATTTGATTACTATATAACATAATAATATAATATAATATAATATAATACTATAATTTATAATAATAATCTATAATATAATATATAATATAATAGAATATATAATATAGCATATAATATAAAATATATAATATAATAATTTAATTATAATATAATATAATAATATGATTACTATCTAACATAATATATTAATATAATATATAATATAATACAATATAATATAAAATAATAATATATTATAATATAACAATATAATATAATAAATTAGTATAATTAATATAATATAATAAATTATTATAGTATATTGTTATATTATATATAATTATATTATTATATTATATTATATTATATTAAAATAGACAATGTTTAAAAAAATGGTCAAAATATTTGTAACATAAAAAGAAAATATAGTGAAAACACCTTTTTCCCGTTTTCATTTTTTTATTGTTGTTTTCATTTTTTTGAAAGCAAAAAAACGAAAACAGATTTTACCAAACATGTTTTTGTTGTAAGTTTTTAAAAATTTAAAAATAAAAATAAAAAAATAGAAAATTGAAACATTACCAAACAAAGCCAAAATGATACAACTTCCCCTCTAAAGCACAAATCTTGCGCCAACCAAAGCTACCCTTTACATTCTATAGAGGTTAGTTTGTTGCATCGAACAACCTTCGTCCTTGTGTTGCAAAAAAGTCCAAGCGAACAATTTTCTTCCTTTCTTTAAACCAAATCAAATCAAGTCTTTTCTTACTAGGTGGAGTCAATTATATAGATTTAATGACGCCAATCAAATTTATTAAGGGCCATATCTTCCGTTAAATCTATGTAGGTAAGGTCATGTTTAATAATTCTTTTTTAACAGCTCTTGGGTCTCCCTTTCCCTCTCATTCTCCTACTCCTGGCAATCTCCATACGATAAATTTTAGCCTATTAATTATTTAACCAAATCCTCTAATTGTAGTTGTTATTTTCGACAAAGTATGCTTATAGAAGAATAAAAAGGCAGCCAACAAAGTTAAATTATTATTTGTGTTACTGGGAGCCAAATTTAGTACCCACTTCATCACACAATTAGACCAAAATAAAAAAAAAAATAATACAATTCAGAAAAAAAAAAAAGACTACAAAAAATAAAAAATGAGAAATATAAGTAGAGAAGTATAAATAGAAAAAAAATAATATTACCAAACGGGCCTTTATTAATGCAAGTTATAAAAATGAGAAGTAGTAGTTGAATAAAATGACATGTTCAAATCCATAACTTCAATGACACTTGTATTCTCATCGTTGTTAAGTAATTTAAGTGTTTAAAGTTTACATGAATACGTGGGGTTAATACTTACTTCGTTGGGACACATTATTGTTTTAATTTTCTTCACGATTTCAAAAAATGAAGGAGCACAACATGTAACCATTTAATTTATTTTCTTTTCCCGTCGAGTGTGGGGTTGAATATTTGGTTCTAGAATCCAAAGGGCTAGGTATCAACCAATTGAAGAAATTTTCTTTAAGCTTCTTTCTTTTATCAAAGTTGCATTTGTTATCTCTAAGAGGGCCACCAAATTTATCAACTTGACTATTTAGTTCATCACCAATACTAGGAAACCATATCGTATCAATCCCAGTGCCCATGTAAATAAGCAAGACGTAATTTTTCATCTTTGTTACCCCTTATTTTGCATGCATAAGGTGATTTCATCTTTGTTATCCCTCAATTTGTATGCATAAGGTAATCCTATGCTACTTGAAAAATGTCATTTTCAAGTCTAATGGTGTAGCTCCCCTTTCGCATTAGATGTTATCTCACATCAATACAAGATAAAGTCATTTTTCTCATATTTTCTCATCTTAATACTTAATTTTTAAAATTAAAATCCTTACTCTTGTACGTTGTTGAATTGTTTTACATAATATTAAAAGCAAATTTTCATATTAAACTTCACTATTGTCTAAGTTGAGCCTATATCATGTTTCTCGTTAGTTTCTTAAAATCAATTTTCAATGGCATGCGTGCATGTGTGCCTATCATGTTTAAAACAACTGAAAAATCTTTTTATTATATAAATTTAATTGTCACATCATTTGTACGCAAGCAAAAATTTTAGAGAAATATTTTTTTATAATTTTAATTTCTTCCCTTTTTTTTTTTCTTTTGATAATTCTACATATCATTAATGTTTTGAAAATATATAATAATTTCATTATTAGCAAAATATTAACTGCGGCATTCTCTAGTTACAATGTCACGTTGATTGAGCAAAATATCTAAAATTTCTCTCTCAAAATGAAGAAAGTTAAAGATAAAGAACTCCGAAAGGTTTAACTTTTTCTCATTGAATTATTGTTTTAAAATTTTTATTTCCAGTACTAAAAATTTAAAAACATACATAAAAGTTTTAAAAAGTTATAATTTCATTAAAAAATTAGTAAAAGATGAAAAAAAATAAATAAATAAGGCCTAGCTTTTCCTTACCATGTAAAAATTTAGCTCAAGTAGATGATTTAAGAAAATCACAGGAAATGCCATACAGTGAAATCTGCGCAAATCGAAAGTCCAGAAGGCACTAAATGCCAATGAAACTCTATATTTTGTTACATTAGAAATTCAAGGATTTTAATTGTTTTATATTGATAATTTTTAGAACTAAATTTTAATTTATTAAATCATCAAATATTTTACTACCTTATTTAAGTAATTTTAATTCATTTTTCCTTATTTTTTTAAATCGGAATATACTTTGAAGTTTGAACTTCAAAGACAAATTAACAGAGCCCGCTAGGCCTTGATGATCCAAATCACATATTACTGACTTTTTTTGGGGCATATTGACAGGGTAGCTCCAAACGTTGACCCGCAAAGTTAAAGTAAAAAGGATAAATTACACTTACAGCTATTAAATATTTAGATAATTACACATGTACCTCATCTACATTTGAAATTTATAAAAAAAAATTTTATTTTAAAATGTTACTAATTCATATCCTCCTTTGTTACTATTGTACTTGACGCCTGTTAAGTTTTGAATCATAAAGTCAAAATTACCCCTAATTATAGCAGATGGATAATTGATTTGACAAATTTAACTTCACACTGACACTATACACCATATGAAGGGTCTCTTTCTATAAAATCTGAATCCATAGCTTCACTTTCCCTTCATCTAGTAGAGCTTTTGTTGGAAACGATCGGAAAGCCCACTCCTTGTCACGTCGACAATTGGAGATTTTCCTCTCTTCTCCTAACAACTCAACATTCAATTTTTTTTTTAAGGGGCATGTGCCATGCCCTTAACTTAAATTATTCGAAACGGACGACATAAAAAAATAGAGACTAATAAAATACTTTAAAAACCTACACTAAGGTCAAGTCATAACGCAATAACATTCATCAGTGCAACTAGTAACTATCCCTCATTCTCATATCAAATTAATACAACAACATCCTAGACATTAATGTAGCCACACCCCAGTGGTATTAACCAAAATATACATAACCAAAACAGACAACCATATCGGGCCTTCACTCTGAGCCACATAATTATAAACCCAATAAACAAGTTCTCATTTAAGAGGACAACCACAATTATTACCATTCACAGTATAGACTGGACTTAGGCTACTCACACCTAAGCTGCCTATGTATCCCACCTCGAGAATCAGATCTCCGTAGTTCCTAAATTATTATCTAGATTCCGTATCTCATACAATAACAATAAATCCAACATTAACATTACTCATAACATTTATACTCATTTCTCAAGATATACAATAACCATTCATACAGTCTCATGCAATCTTATGTAATAAGTATAACGGAATGCAATAACCCATGCATCTTATATCTTCCATCTACCCCAAACCTTATTTTGGGACGGGTGACACTTAGTAAGACTATCACCCAAAATACGCGCGGTCACCAAACACACCGTTTTAAACGCTGACGGCAAACGCACATATATATATCTCATATAAATATCAGATGTGGGGAACCGTGTTACACCCCCACAGGTGTAAGACTTAGGGGAACCGTGTTACACCCCCTGGCCCTTCCGCTAGAGAACCTTATTACACCTCTAGTCAGGCATCTATCTATCTCAGGCAGGCATCCGCTATCTCAAGCAAGCAACCGGCTGCAGTCCAAGAAAATATCTAATCCATACATCTTACATTAACATCCCAACTCCACATGACTAAGCTCTAGTCACGTTTATATAAACTGGGGATCATACGGTATTCTATAATCACAATCATAATCAATATACATCACACGCGCCTCGGCACATCACATAAATCAATGGCACTCTCGGCCAATCATACAAGACTATCACACCGGATGAAACCACCACAATCCCAATGCATATGATATGCTAAATCATGATTTTTAAAATATCACCAATTACATCATAATATGCTATACTCAAGTATAAATAAAATATCACATTTTTCGCTAAATATTTACGTCATCATGTAATAGATACATAGGGGAACCACCCCAAGAAAAATGGGCCAAAACGGACCCGTGTGGACCAAACCAGAGGAGGTCGCAGGCTGGGCGCAGGGAGCGCGCGGCCTCGACCCCCTGTGTTACTCCTACTGTTCATCGTCTTCCCAGGCCACCCGTGGCCAAAATAACCCAACAAAGTTCTAGATTTTGTCAATAAAACTTAATTTCGGGTTACCAAATCTCTACTACGTTATCCATATTTCTCATTTCACATTATAACTCCATAATATACTAGTTTTAAACTCATATATATATGCTTATATGCAGAGCTATACATATATATACAAATCTCCATATATCAACGAAACATGCATATGTATATCTACCAAAACACTATCTTCGATGTCTAGAGCATGAATATAAGTTCCACTAATCTGAAGAGAATTGGAGAAAATTGAAGAAAATTGCTTTGAACTCTAAACTTCAAACTTCGATTTCTTCCTCCTTGTTTCGAATCTCACGAAATGGACCGCACCATGACGATCACGGCATCCAAAACTCCCCGGATCGACTATTCTTTTGCCCCAGAACTCTCTCTTTCCTCTTTCTCTCTCTTCCTTCTCTCTCTCCACTTTCTTCAAAAGAGAAGAAAGAAAAAGAAATGAAAAGGAAAAGATAGCTGGCCCATTGGCCCACTTTGTCTAACCCAATACCACCTCTAGCTCAATCCAGCCTAGGAAAAATAAAATAATCCATTTAAACTCATTTAAATATTTCATTTATCTAAAATAATACAAAAATATCTCAAACTGAAATATCGGGTGTTACATACTCTCACCCTTATAAAAAGTTCGTCCTCGAAATTCACAATACACAAATCAATCCTTGAACAAAGATGGATGTCTTACTCTCATAACCGATTCACGCTCCCATGTGGATTCCTCAACTCCACGGTGTCGCCACAGCACACAAACCAACGGGATGGTCTTGCCATGTAAAACCTGTTCACGCCTGTCCTCAATTCGAACTATTAGATTCTCTATAGTCACGTCCTCCTCAATGTCTAATTTTTCCCAACTAACGACATGAGAAGGATCCAGTATATACTTCCGGAGCATAGAAACGTGGAATACATTATGAACCCGAGCTAATTGTTGAGGAGACGCTAACTGATATGTCACATCACCAATTCTAGCAACAATCTCAAAAGGTCCAATATATCGTGTGGAAAGCTTTTCACGTTTCCTGAAACGTACCATACCTTGCCTTGGTGAAACCCTCAAAATACAAAATCACCGACCTGAAACTCCAACGGCCGTCTCTGTTTATCTGTATAACTCTTCTGTCTACTTTGGGCCGTCAAAAGTCTCTGTCGAATGACTTGAATCTTCTCTGATGCCTGTCTCACCAAGTCAGGACTAACCGTCATAGGTTCTCCAGCTTCTGCCCAGCACAACGGAGATCTGCAAGGTCACCCATATAAAGCTTCGTACGGAGCCATACCAATGCTTGCTTGATAATTGTTATTGTACACAAATTCCACCAATGGTAGATGGTTCTCCCAATTCCCTCTTAATGTCAGCACACAGGATCTCAACATGTCCTCCAAAATATGAATCGTCCGCTCAGATTGCCTATCTGTTTGCGGATGAAATGCCGTACTGAAACATAGTTAAGTTCTAAGTGCCTCCTGTAAACTCTGCCAAAATTGAGCTGTGAACACCGAATCTCGGTCCGACATAATCGATAGCAGTGTGCCATGCAACCGAATTATCTCCTGAACATAGAGCTGATACCGCTCCTCCATAGAATCCTTATTCCTTACGGGTAGAAAATGAGCCGACTTTGTCAATCAGTCCACAATTACCCAAATTGCATTATGCCGTTTCCTGGTCCTTAGTAACCCCGTCACAAAGTCCATGGACACATGGTCCCACTT
>JAVXUM010000037.1:25650872-25664216 GCA_035590655.1 Pouteria glomerata
GATGTGGTATTTTTTACACTAGTCTTTCTTTCTCTTACGAAAATTTGAGTTGGAGAGAGAGATCCTTCGATAGCTAAAGATACCACACCAACTATAGAATATTATATTTTTTTATTAAAAAAAATTAAGAAAAACACATTTTATTTAAAAAATGACACTTAGTAATTCAAACCTCAGCCAAAGCCGTTTTCAAATTAAACTAACAAATTTTTAGAGTAAACTATACACACTCCTATATTTTAGATTTAATTTCACTTTTGCACTATACTTTAAATCACAGCAATTTGCTCCATATACATTTAGATCGCTCTATTTCACTCTTTTATTAGTGACCTGTAAAATAATTTAATTATAACCGTCATACATTCATCACATCCAATAGAAACATTACACTGTTCAATAATAAATTTTGACGGGATTGAATAAATTAAGACAATTTAAATTAGCTGGACCCAAATAAAATTAAAGTTAAAATACAAAATTTACCTTAATTTTTGTTTAGTTCCACTAGTATCATAATACAGTTGATGGTCCAATTTTTGAAAACCATCACCACCAGTTCGGTTCTGGGTTAAGCCTCAAACCGAACCCACCCGATCCACTTGCACCCTAAATTAGACCTCCCTAGTCTTGCTACTTTGAACAAGCCCTTAACACCATCACCGCCCAAGCCAAAAAAGCATTAACCAAAAAAATTATAGCAGCACACCACCAAAAACAATCTATTTATTGTTGCATGAAATTGTAATTTTACAATTTGATGGTGATCGGAGTGAATTTTTAACATGAAAGCTACTAAACTTTCGTTAGAAGAAAAAAAAAAAAAAAAAAAAACCTAGCACATTAAAAGGGTGGTCCATTGAGTAACTATTGATCCCCCTATATATTAAATACACAGCAACTTAACAAAAGGCAGTGCGCTATAGCTAACAAAAATAATTCAAGCTAATCATATAACAAACTTGCACATCAGCATGATTTATTAGTCGCTGTAATCTGAAGACGATGAAGCTGTACCTTCTTCGCCTCTGTTACTAATTTGCTCCCCATCTCTATTCCCTTCATCATCATCATCCGAGTCACCATTAATATATCTTTCAACATCGGTATCGCCTTGACCATCTTCCTCGCTATCATCTCCATCATCACCATCATCATCATCTAACTCTTCTGCGCGGTCATCGTCATCTTCCTCCGCGTCTATGTTATAATCAACAGCCCCCCTTAGGCGCTCGGACCTGCCATTAAATGCCCCAGAATAGTCATCGACCATTAGATCATCGTATTCATCTGCCATTGCTTGACCATTATAATCATCATATTCTGATCTTTCAGAGCTGCTGCTAGAATTTTCAGCACCCCCCACTTCGATCCCCATGGTTTCTTCCCTGTTCCACGGCAGATTGGAACTTCTTACAGTGTTCTCAAAGAGTATCTCTTTCCTTTGATCTCTCTCTCTCTCACTGCCAATCTCCACCACTCTCTTCACTGGTTTTTGCCTGCTTCTAGCAGTTCGACGACCCCGCTTGCGCCCTCCTCGTCCTCGTGATCGCCCTTTCCAGCCTAGCAACTGCCCAAATCTCTCACTATTTGTTGCATTACTTCTCTGGGAAGCCTCGGATCTGGAACTAATACCTCTTCGTTGAGATCTCCCAGCACGGGTACGACCACGACCCCGTCCACGTGCCCCCCGTCCCCGGCCTAAAGTGTGGTCGATCCAAGGCTCTTGTTGCAGATTTTCAGCTTCATACGGTGCTACTGCCAGATCATCCACTGGAAGGTTCTTCAAACCAGTACATTTTGAAGGTGGTGCCTGACATTATTTGGAAACAATTCAGTCTATTGCAAGGGCAGGCAAATACCAGGCTTTAAATTGATATATGTTGCACAAATTAACTCTAACGTGGTCAATTTTTAGATCTCTGCAGACTGAGGTGTAAAAGCACAACAGAATTAAATGACCTCAAAGCATATAGATTTTTTCCTTCAAATTGTTTCACTGTTCTGCAAGATTCAGCATTTGATTCCTAACACGGTAATAATACTCACAATGAAATCCCCAGCTCCTTTGTCCTTTTGAGAATCAACTTTCTGTTGTAGCGTGTAAGAAACCGATGCATCAAGTTCCAAAAGCCTTAATGCAACAGCAGACGATGTTTGAGGTACCCAAGGAAGCACATAAACCAATTCAGGATTGAGAGAAATATGGGCATCAGATTCTGCTTGGTTACAAGAACCCAACAATTCAATGGTTGTCTCAAAGTTTGAAGACAAAAAGTCCTTCTTTATGAAACCTTCTAACGAAGTCAGAACCTGCACAGGGAAAGCAGGCATGGATTAAGTTGTCACCCTGATGAACGCTTCAATAAAACAAAGTAAAACAATTTATGAAACCTGCAGATATCACAAATCTACATCTGAGCTTAGGAGTTGACGAAAAAAAAAATGCGAGACCACAATTCCAAGGAACACCAAAAACAAAATAAAATCTACTTTGGGCATGAATTACAATGCCCTCTATATAAGACAATGTTGTCTTAATTGTTAAGGAAAATACTATTCTACTGGGGGGTTGGGGGGTGAGGAAACCTAGTAGAAAAGTTAGCCAGAACAATGCGGCAATTGCTGGCTCGTAATTAAATTGCATTTCACTAGGCATTTTGTTTTAAACTGAACAGACCACATTTATACCAAATCATTCTGATTATGTTTTCTTGGAGAATCTAATGGTTCAATAGCATTACCCATTACCCAATTCTTGAATGTTTACAGTAATTTATGTTTCATAAGTATTTTGATTCGATAATCCAGGGGAAAAAATTTCAAAAATTCAAAAAGCAAATACATAAACAATTGATGGGGGACAATGCCCACAATAAAGCGCACGCTGATAGAGAAGGGGATGAGCATGAGAAGAGGGAGAAAGAGAAACCTGAAGAAGGTCTTCAGCTGATGACGCCAAGTACAGCTTCATACCCCAAGATTTTCTATAGCCAAGGGAAAAAGCAGGTTGAAGAGCTTCAGCTGGAATAGAAACCTGCCAAAAATATTATATGAATATGCTATAACATGCATGAAACAATCATAAATGTAAGAAAAACATATATAAATATTAAAAAATTAAAACCAGAATGTAATGTGTTACAAAATATTTAATAAAAAAAAATGTAAAAGTAATTGCCTCTATTAACGACAATAGAGCTTTGAGTAATCTGATCCTCAATGGAGGAGATGAGTCCAAACCCTGCAAAGTCCAGCCAGGTTCACCCTTAAATTTCTCTCTGCATTGGGCAACATGCAGGGAAAAGTTTAAGTCCCCGATAGAAGCCTCAAAAGTTCTATGGCAAGAAGGACAATGGTTATTCTCGAAAAGGTACAAATCATGGCAGTGGTCACAAATCCCCAGAAGCTGTTTGCATCTTTTCTTCCCATACTTGACAGCAGATAATACTGATGAATTCAGGCATTCTTCGCACATCCACTTCTCAAAATCTTGATGTCTCTTCAGGGCATCATTTTTCTCAGCTTCATTCCTTCCAAGCCCAATTGCAAAAGATGATGAAGGTTCTGGCGTATCAGAATTTGAAACACAAATAGTACCAGTAGGACTATCTGTACGAGCAATGCAATCAGAGATCGAAGCCATTCCAGAAACTTCTGTTTTGACATTATCTAAAGTTAGTCCTCTAGTGTTAGCATGCACCGCGTTCTTCCCAAGAGTTTCTTTGAAAGATAGTTCAACCTTTTGCAGCATTGAGTACAAATGGGATTCTCTTAACCCACGGACATCCAAAGATGCCAAGAGAGCATCAAAACCCTGCATGTATCATTATGAAAAGATGTGAAATAAAAAATGCGCAGACAAGAGAATCTATAGTGCTAAAAACATCTGAAAACTATACTTTAGGATAAAGATAAGCAAAACAACGAGGCTAAAGCCCTTGAATTACAAATGGTTTATCCTAAATCACAGTTGAGAAACCAACTGGGAATACTAGTCCTACAAGCACATGGTAAAGCTTCACAATCATGTCAAGAACTTCAGACAAAAAATTGATACACAATCAGAGTCAAGCGACAGTCGCAAAGTGCATCAGCTGCATCACCAATTATCACATCCAATGCTTTTCAAGTGGAAACTTTTGGTTCCCCATTACCCAGACCAGAGAGAGCAGGAATTTTATTCAAGAATATTAATAGCAGGAGGTTTAACCAAAGAAAAAGAAAATTGTGTTTTGGGAGGAAAATTTTTTATTTTTTATTTTTTTTTCTTGTGGTTGGGGGGGGGGGGGGGGGAAAAGATTAGTGGTTAGCAACAACAATTATAAAAAAAGGAAAAATGAAAAAAAGGATGTACAAATAAATAAAGACTCTACCTCCTCAGAATCAATAAGCCTCCAACTGCCATTCCGTAACTCAACAAAAATCCTGCCTGACCCAGGATCACTTCGAGAAGCAGATGTTATGAACTGCCAGTAACGGTTTCGTCTGCGATCTTGCCCAAGAGGCAAGGACCTGTATACATACATCTCTTCAGCCCTGTAACCAATATAAGCTTTTAACTGCGACCGCGACCTTTCAGCAGCATATCCAGGCTGTAAAAGTGGAGTATTATCTGTACCAGCAGAGAACTCTAACATTGCAGGGTTCTGTTCGGAAGCCACATGAGTAGGATAGTTCTGGTCATTCTGTGGATCATGACTGTGTTCTTGCTGGACTACAGGTTTTGTTGATGGCAAACCATTTTTGTCATCAACAGTATGGAATGGGCTTTGTGGGCCCTCTACTTGGATATTTGGTTCAGCCTTGTTACTAACAAATGATGAATACTGCATCTTCATCACAAACTCCTCCTTCATTCGGCGCTTATCAAGCTGTACCTCTGCCCACATTTGCTTCTTTAGAGCATTTGCAGCTTCCAAACGCTCCTGGAAAACTTACATTTCAGATCACTGGCATATACTTTGCAGAAGGTGATAACCAACCCCAAAAAAAAAAGAAAAAGAAAAGAAAACAGAAGAAAAAAAAATGCGAACACCACTAGAACATAATATGCAATGTTACCTCTAAAACAATGCGAATTGAGTTGCCTTCATTTGCAACACCAATTAAAGCAACAAGGGCATTAAGGCGTTCCTCAACACTCAGATCAGAGTACTCGCCTTCCATGAGTCCTTGAACCCATGGTTCACCAGAGTTGCTTTCATCAATCACTGTGTCTTCTTGATCATGATTATCTGCCTCATTGCAGAGTCCAGCAACATCAATGGATTGATCAACAGAAGAACCAGTGATTTTTAACTCCTTGTACCCTTCAGACTGCATTAAAGTGGAACTATCACCCAAATTCTTAAGGCCAATTTCTGGAGTTTCCATTACCTCATCAGGCAAAGAGTCATTTCCATCTCCAGTGCAAGTTTTTGCCATAACATTGTCTGCTTCACTAATGCGATTTTCATTTTCTGGCTTTAGTTCAGTCCGTAAATCATCAGCTTCTGGATCCTCTCCTACATCACTTTCAGAATCTTCCTCTCTTTCAACGTCGTCAGGTTCTACATCCTCTGCATCTTCTCCATTGATATATCCATTTTTAAAAATCTGAATTTTATCCCTAGCTGTAGAAAGTATTGCGTCAGCATCAGCAGGGTCCTTCCTATATGGGGCACGCACACAATACGTTGAAGGAGCTGTTCTTTCAAAAAGCTTCGTATCCCTCGACAAAGCAGCAGCTATAGACGCTTCAGGTGTCTTGCTTGTCGTTAGGTCCCGAAGACCAGATTTCTTACATGACAAAAGAATATATTATTAAATTAAATAAGTTGAAGGGAAATCAGAAGGTTCAAGGATCATAAAAAACTAATCTTGGATTACCTGAATCTTGTCTGCGACTTCTAATATAGTTAGGCCCTTGCTTCCCTCAAGAGAAAGCACATGAAATGCAGCAAATTTGACTGTTCCAGGAGTCAAGCGATGCCTAGATCTCCTAGGATTTGAAAAACCCCGTTCTTGCATTATGGCAACAGCATTTTCAGCTGCAGCGCCGTTGCGTAAGTTAGAAATTATATTCTCACCATCATTACCCTGTATTCACACCCAAAACATTCCATTAATATGAACTAGAATAAGCAAGCTAGAATAAGAAATTTATAAAGCACACAAAGGGAATATTGACAAACATTTTTCATTTCCACCATAATTTTGGCTATATATATTGATACTAGAGGAATCCCTAACGTTATACTTGTCTCCTAGGGCTCTTGACTAGACAAAGTGAATATCAACGAACGTTTTCTTTTCCCAATAATTTTTGCTATATATATTGATACTAGAGGAATCCCCTACTTCACTAATCCCCTAAAGCTCTTGACCCAGACCCCGCGAGAACCAAGAGTCAGCTAATGCCAAGGAAGTTCAAACAGGTGACGTTACTTCATTTGGTAGAGATCTTACTGCTGAATTGCCCCCATATGGGTCATATAGAAAGTAATGCGATAATATTCCATTACAAACAAGACACTTAGGTTGCGTTGTATCCATGGATTTGCATTCAGGGGATTTGGTGGTATTTATTTAAGAATTACTCAAATATAATATTGTTAGTTTAAATATAGATTTTATCATGGATTTGAGTGCTTTAACATGATGCATTATGATGAATTTGAAATCATCAAAAAAATAAAATAAAATAAAAACAAGTTATTTTAAATCCATCATACAAGTAGTTCCACCACTTTAGAAGTATATATTAGAAATATCCCATGAATTATTAAATAAAATTAGTTATCTCCCTTATATTTTAATATGAATTAATCTCAAATCCATTTATTTGAAATCCATGAATACCCAAATGAAGCCCTATAGGAAATAAGGATATCCTTTGTAACCAACAAGGTTGGCTGACTTCAAGTTTTATTTGCAAGTTGTTCAATAGTTTAATTGAAATGGATTCAAATCTTCCAACAAACTAGTGAGAGATCAAACAAAATATCATGTGATGTTCAAAATACCTTTCAATGCAATTAGGCTTTGGAAAAAAATACATATAAAAACCTAGAAAACATCAGTTAATGTGCTGCTTTCGACAAAAAATAACCCAAGAAAAGAAAATCAGACAGCATACAACAACCACATTAGTTAAGAAACACGGATATGACACTGGATGCAGGTATGATGTGACACAATCCAACATGCAGCCAAAGCAGTGGCAAAATTGGAATATTGACAGTAACATTCAAAATCACAACATGCTGAAAAGCTTGCATCGTCATCCCAAAGCCGTAGGTGTAGGGCCAGTAGGCTATTCCTCTGCAAAGAGTGGCATATCTTTTCCTTTAAAGAGGTTAAAATTAGATTTAGAATGAAGACAATTAGTATTAAACCTGAAGCCAACGTGATAAAACCTGAGGGATTATAAATCTAGGACAAGGAAGCAAACACATACACATAAAAGGAAGCAAACACACATAATTGAGGTTAATCTAATGACAAACCACCGTGCTTGAGCATCCGTGTTAACTGGATAAGCTGACAAGCCTTTATATAATTAGAATTACAAGCAAATCTTCACTCTGCGATGCAACCCAACTCAACTCAACAAAGCTTTAGCCCCAAACTAGTTGAATTAGGCTACATAAATTCTCTTCCTTCGTTCGTTTCTATCATGAGTTATGTTGTAAAGTTATATGAAATTAGATTTTTCTTTACAATTTCAGTACCTGTAATCTATAGTTACACATTTTGTCCTATAAACCCCTTCTACTTGGACAGAGTCACTCTTTCTTACTAATACATCCTGAGTCTATATTAAAAAAGACCAACCATTTTAAACAACCTTCTCTCAACTTCACTTCCATCATACCACCTCAATTTTCGTTCGGATAAAAATTAGAGGAGGGTATCAAACTTATTAAATGAAAAAAATAATAGTTGGAATCATCCTTAAGAATCTCTAACCCAGTATTTACACAAATAGAATCAAAGCATGTGTGTTGTGCAGCCCTGTCTCTCAAACTATTAATTCTATCTATTCATTTTTCTTTCAGTTTAATAGGAATTATCTTATCACATAAAACACTCGACGAGTTTCTCCATTTTAACCACTCAGCTTGAATCCAACGGATAACATCCCATTCAATCCATCCATTTGTACGAGCAATTGAATGAAGATATTGAAAATGCCCATGTTTTGGCACCTCTTGATTCTCAATTTTCACCATACCCTTATTCGTAGTCTAATTTTACTGAAGTTACAATGCATAACTTTACTTTAGTCCTACTTACAATTAAACCTCTAGACTCTAAAGTATGCCTCCAAAAATCTAACTTGTAATCAATCCACACCTATTTTCATCTATCAAAACAATATCACTTCATAATGCATTTACAAAAAATAAATAAGTGAATAAACAGCAAAAGTTCGTAGTGCGATTACAAAAGCTAGTCCAAACCAAATTATCACACAGACACACAATCTGGAAAGGAAAAAAAAAAAAGAAAAATCTTATTCTTCTGCACTTGAAAGCACAAGGTATAACTTCCAGAAGAAGATGGACCCAACACAAAAATAAGCACTCTCTTTAAAGAAATTTTTGGAAACAAATATAAATCAGGAATCAGAATCATCAGCTAAAGAAACAACCAAGCACTTGGAACCAGGACAAAAAATAGTATAACTTAAAATTTTCCAGTTTCGAGTGATTGCATTGGGGTTCTGTTTAAAGCAACACAGCCAACTTCTGAGACAATGAAGATTGTCTATATGAGAAAAGATCCAACCTCATTTTCATCACGAAGATATGCTTGTTCAATAGTCCTTTTCTTCAATTTTGGCCCAAATCCAGCAGATAGAGCAAATTGCCGCAATACCTCAGGCCAGGTCAATGGATTTAAGTGGCGCTGCCAACTACGTATATCAAAGCCCCAGGCATAGGCCTAAAACGAAAATGAAAGATTTATCGGAATGAACAAAAAATATTCAAGCTAAAATTGGTGGCGAAACTGAAGCAAAAACAAAAACCAACCACATAACAAAGCTTACCCCCTCAACAATCTGCGGATGCCCACCTCCAGGATTTGCAGCTGTATTTTGATTTGCCCCCAGCCCAGTGGACGGCGTCCTTGCTACATCTTCAATATCTTTAATTATGGATCTCAGAAGAGCTACATGTATCTCACCTAGCAACCTTGGCTCCTGAAAATAGTAAAAAGAAGCTAATACAATAAGAATTTATATAGCTGGATAGCCAGGGCTAAGGAACCAGATTTACATAGTTTTTTGGCGTCCATTAAACACATGGTAGTTCCATGAAACTTGTAGATGGTAAAGTCTGTTACATGGGTGGCATCCCCTTGATGCTTCTTTAATATAGTCTAATTCTTTTTTCTTTTGGATAAATTTTAATATAATTTAATTTACTTATTAAAAAACAAAAAAACAAAAATAAAACCAAAAAAAACAAAAAGCAGCTAATACAATAAGAAAAATGAAGGGCAAAGCAAGTGGACTGAAAACAAAATTTGAACACAAGGATCTGAAGAACTTACATAATCATGAAAAGCTTGAACAAATTCATCCAGTGTAAATGGCCAAAGTCCCAGAACATCAGCAAAAGTTATTAAAAATCTCCAGACCTAAGAATTGATTCACATGTAAATACCATTAGAATGATCACATGGACACATTGGCAAGTATGACTAGTAAATCTAGCATACAAGTTGCTTGAACAAATAATACTACATGATCTCTCATCTTGCTCAATTATGTTTGTCTGCCTTCCAAATTTGTACACACCATGGATACAATTCATAGAGAGAGAACAAAAACATGAAGTCATTTGTTTAACAATAAAGGCAATTCCACTGTACAATAAAAGAATTATTCTGCAATTTGCAATTATAAGATAAAATTCAGACCATCTTTTGATTCGAGATAGATGAAGCCACTAAATTAGCGAACAACAATTGACATTTACAGAAATGTAAATATTATGAACTATGATTGCATATAAAACAAATCTGGACCGTGGAACCTTGACGTGTTACATTAATGCTGATTGTGCAATGGAACAATATATGCTGAAAAAATGGACTTGAAAAATAAGGACAATAAATTAAACAGAGCAAATAAAATTCTCCTGAATGCTAGATTCATCAAAACTCTATAATAAGTAAACTATCTTTTCAATGTACAATCTGAACCACAAGATGCATTATGTACACTATCTCATAATCATGCAGTTCTAATTCATAAATCAATTAATCCAGCAAGATTTTCATTTCAACAAAAACCACTTCCCGTTTAGAGGAAAACGAATGGAATATAACAGAGAAGAAATTCAACAGTTTTACCATAAGAAGATTCCCAATGTTCTCCTCAGAATCAGTCCATGGTTGAATTGCAAAAGGCCTTTTCAAGTGCACAGGCTTGGGTGGGAATTCAATGAGTTTACCTGAAGCATTACAAGTTTGACAGCAGCTCAAAAGATTAGACAAGCAGGGGGAAAAACATATTGGAATTCACTAAAAATATATGAGGTATGTCAAATGTAAGCACCTCTAAATAATTCAAGATTTTGCAAAGTTTCACTGTCAAGAGACAGGATTGAAGGCAAACCCCTGCTTGACGCTGCTAACTCCATGAGCTCCAACCGTTCATCTTCAATCAGTTCCATAGATTCTTTGGCAATTCTGCGAGCAGTAGCCCTATCATTAGCAGCTTTCTGTCTAGCTGCCTCCTTCTCCCTACGCAATTCTTCTTTTAGTCTCATTTTCTCCGCCTGAGGAATAAAATGATTAGCTCAACAATCTTACTAAGCAAATACAAATTATAGAACTTACATTTACTTAGGTATCAAACTTACTCTGATCGATTCTTTCTGCAAAAACTTCTCTCGCCGTTCCATCTCACGCCTTTGCTCTCTCTGGTATCTCTCCTCTTCACGCTGTTTTTCACGCAACAGTCTTTCTTCTTCCTTCCGCCTCTCACGGTCCTGCCTTTCCATTTCTTTCCTCATTTGTTCTTCCCTCTTCAGATACAAGATTTACAAAATTAGATTACAAGCAAGAAACTTACCAAAAGTAAATAAATTACAAACAAGAAGTTTCAGAGAAGGGAAAAGTATATCATTTAATAGAGCAAATATCATTTAATAGAGCAAGACCTTTCGCCTCAAAATATCTTGTTTCTCAAGCTCCTTTCGAATCCTTTTCTCATGGGCCTCAACTTCCCTGGCTATTCTTGCCTCTTCACTCTGCAGATGCAATTAATAAAACATACATGGAATCCTGATCTCTATTTCAACTGAAGAAACATAAGATAAATTAGTATGTAAGGCACCTTGCGTTTCCTCTCAACCCGAGAAATGTCTTCTTCGTGGGGGGCCCGCCTATCAGATGGGATTAATGGATTGTCCAGTGCGGTAATTGGGTGAGCGCCAAAATGAGTATCAGTACTAATGCTTGCAAAAGGGCTTTTCCGTGGAACTAGGTCACACTCTCCTGAAGTTGATGGCAATGCATGGCCCTGCCGGGCTTGATGTGTCAAAAGACTTAGACTTGGCATCTGACCTTGAAAACCATATCCTGAGGACACTTGCTCATTGCCATGCATGAATGAGCGCCCAGAAGATAATGCATTTCTGGCACTTGGAACATCAGTTGGTGAACCAAAGTAGTGAGGTGGAGCAGCTCTTTCGTATGTATCATTTCTAACAGATGGCTGCTCCGGCAGAAACTGATATTCATGAAGTGCCCTCCCAGCACCCTGAGGATATGTAGTAAGCTTCAGTCATTAACTTTGGTTTCAATTAACAAAATTACTCACGAAAAATGACAGTCAACAGTGTCAAAAAAGTGTAATTTCACTACTAACAAGTTCCACAAAGCAAGGTTATTATGGTCATGCACAAAAATGAAGAAACTTGGGCAAGGGTGCTAAGGATCCTGGTACAGATGAGGTGGAAATGGACAAATAATAGAAAGGAACAAAGAATAATAATAATATGGGAAAGGAAAGAATAAACAAGGCCAAAAGCTTTAGGGCACAAAGAAGTTGAGGCATCTGACACACAACACATCACTGCAAGGACAGTACTGTCCATTTCCTCAACAATGTTCAACAAGGTTTTGCACCTCTATCAGTTTTAGATTAGCACATTCTACACCTAAGATGTAGACAGATATAAAACAAAAAACAGGAGAGAATCAGGGAGCAGTTCTGGAAAATGTTAACACTTTCATGAAATTTGAGACATCTAAAGAACATTAAATTTGTGCATTTGCATTTGCATTTGCAGTTAAATGTCTTACACCACGTGAACTCACCCTTAACAAACAAAATAGAACACTACAGAAAATTATACAGGGGGAAGGAATTTAATCAAAAATGTCATAGCCAACCATGCCAATGCATATGAACATGGTCTGGGAAAAATGAAAAAAGAAAAACAGCAAATCACCTAGGCTATAAAAAAAGAAACTAAAAGAAAGACAGGCTTGCCTTGATTGGTTTAGTATCAGATCGCTCATATAGGTTGGGCTCGTAAGGCCGTCCGGCTGGCTTCTGCTGTCCTATTGTCACTGTTCCATGTACAAAGGAAGAAAAATATAAGCTCATTTAGTCCTCTAGAAATATTAGCACATGGCACATAAAGAAAAACAACCTAAAGCAAGTCCACATACAAGTAAACGATAGACAAGTTTCACAAAAACTTCCCAATTTCCATCTAAAGCAGGCATAATAATAACAAAAAAAATGGTGAAGGAAATAGTGTGAAAAATAGAAAAAGACCCATATGTTCATAAGCAAACACAATCTTTTCTTTTTGAAGTAGAAGGAAGGGTGCACGACAAGCTCGTATTCAATCTTTGCACACCAAAATAAAAATCTCAGAAATATATACTTCAATCTTCCAAGCTCAATCTGTCCCATTTGAAAAGTAGAAGGAAGTGTGCACCACATGCTGATACTCAATCTTCGCAAACATTTGGCAATCTCAAATGAGCTGATGGTGACTCATTTTTTAGATGAATCATTTCAAAATTAAATAAAAAGTCTAGGAAAGAAATCCTTCGATCTTCTTACACCAAGCTCTATGCATTTACAGAATCTCTTCATTCATTGAAACACACCAGTAGCAAGGTATTCTGGACATACATAAGCATCTTCAATATCCTGTTGCTAGCAATTAACCTATTGAATCCAATTCTAAGATAATCGAATGACTTGAATTAGGCACTCCACACTAATCGACAAAGCACCACCACCCACCCAGAAGAGTAATTTCAGTTATTACATGCATCGGACCTTCTACAAACCCAGCCATTTCAGTTAATAATTGTTCCCAT
>JAVXUM010000037.1:25688095-25700356 GCA_035590655.1 Pouteria glomerata
AGAGAGAGAGAGAGAGAGAGAGAGAGAGAGAGAGAGAGAGAGAGAGAGAGAGAGAGAGGTTTCTTGTGATGCATGAGAAGTCTATGTGAAGAAATAGATTTTAGGTGGGTGTTATTTTTAAGTTCCTCACCTTTTCCTTTGTTTTTTGTTTTGTATTTTTCGTTCCCCCTTCTTTTGCTTGAAACTTCTTCCTTCATGTTCACTCTAGGGCGACACTGGAACTGCAATCTCTCTCTCTCTCTCTCTGTATATATATATATATATTTGGTAAAACAGTAGGTTGCCCCATCTCCACTCAATGATTATTTTTTAAAACTTTTATACATATATCTTTAGTTCTTATTAAAACTAAATTCATGAAATTAATCAATATTGTCCTCTCTCCAAGATACCTTTCGGACAGTGTAAAAAGGGCCTGTAACTACGTTTATTCCCAGCGAAGTATTCCCATATACAAATTCTAGCACAACATACCGTGAGTTCTAAGCAAATCCTTTTTTTTTTCCCCATTTCTTTTTTACTTTTGGGAACCAATTATACTTGTATAAAAATTTCAATCTCTGGATCTCTTTTATTTTATCTCTCTCTCTCTCTCTCTCTCTCTCAATTACTGCAGAAAGAACAAGAGTTCAGTACGGAGGAAAGGACTAAAAAGTGTAATGGGAACTCAATACCTTCCCAACCCTAGAGAAGAATTGGCTTGAGGGAGAACATGCTTTAGAAGAGACAAAATTGCTTTCTTTAATTCGCCCCTTTTTTTTTTTTCCTTTAGCCTCTTTGTCTTATCTCCTTACATAATTTTCTTTTATTTGTTGGGATGGTACAAGATTAGTACAAAGGAAGAAGATCATCCACAGTGGATTAATGAGCATAAGAGGAAAACAGAAAGAGAAAAAATGACTTGGTGCAGTGACTGCAGTAATGTTGAGCCAGTGGTGGTGAGAAGATCACAACCATCAACTGGTAATAGTATTACTGTTCTTGCTGGGAAATCTGAATGCTCTCGAGCAAGAACTTGCCCTTCATGTGGTCATCAGATCATATGTCGAGAAAAGGTGCACCTTATTAATTATTTTGTTTTGTTCTGATTTTGATTATTTATCAGACTCGCAAAATTACAAGAAGAACAGAAGTAGTTATCAGAATAATCTGATATAAGAGTTTTGTGGATTTTGTATATCTTAAGGTATTTTTATTTGCAGTGATAAGCCCACAAGTTTTTTTTTTTTAAATTAATTTTGGACAATTTTATCTTGTAGTATAGCATTAATCTTGTGAGAATATTCCGATTTAATTGATTATATGAACAGACTGGAATTCACGATCTGCCGGGGTTACCCGCTGGAGTGAAGTTTGATCCGAGTGATCAAGAACTAATTGAGCATTTAGAGGCGAAGGTAAGGTCAGATGCTCATAAGCTTCATCCCCTTATTGATGAGTTCATCCCTACTCTTGAAGGAGATGATGGAATTTGCTACACTCACCCAGAGAAGTTACCAGGTGAATTTTAATTATTTTAGACAAAATTTAGAAGCTAGATCTATTGATTTAACTTCTATATATATACACATACTTATTTACTACAAAAGTGAAAATCAATTGTAGAGAAAAAAGTGAAATATTAATTCAGATAAAAATGAGAAATACAGAGGATATATACGAAATAACTGTGGGCATCTTTTTCAAGATGGTATCAGAACTGAGACAAGCATGGCTGATGATCTATGATTGCCAAGATGCAATAACATCAAACTACGTGTCATGCAAGATTGATTTGTTTCATATTCTCTCTTTTAATTCAACATTTTTGAAACTGGTGAAAACCCTAATGAAACCGATCAATATAGGTAGCCTCTAATTAATAATTCATTAATCTATATCATGGACGGTCCTAAACAAAGTTCAACGGGACTGATTTAAAAAATTATACTAAAGTTTTATTTATTTCATCTTTTTATAAATTATATTTTTTTACTATTTTATTTCATTATATTTTTATTTTTATTCTTATTTATTTTAAAGCATGCAATAACTTCCACTGATTATAAATTCTGAGTTCCTATGTGATTACACCTATCTTGCAGGGGTAAGCAACGATGGCTTAGTCCGACATTTCTTCCATAGACCTTCAAAAGCATACACGACCGGAACTAGGAAAAGACGAAAGGTACAAGCAGACATAGACGGGAACGAGACTCGGTGGCACAAAACAGGCAAGACAAGGCCAGTTATGGTAAACAGCAAAGTGAAAGGGCACAAGAAGATACTTGTGCTCTACACCAACTACGGAAAGCAAAAGAAGCCCCAGAAAACCAATTGGGTGATGCATCAGTACCACCTTGGCAACAGTGAGGATGAGAGAGAGGGTGAGTTGGTGGTCTCTAAGGTTTTCTACCAAACTCAACCCAGACAATGTGGATCCTCCACCAGCAAGGAACCACCGCTTTCTTCTTCAAAATCAAAGGGTCGAAATGGACATCATCAAAGTCCTCGTCATCAATTTGTTGAATTCTACAACCCTTCTTCGCTCGTCTCCTTCGATCAACGGGATCAAAATCGGGTGACTCCATTGCCGGTTATTCCCAATTTTAACGTCTCGTGAATAATTAGACAATCGAGTGCAGTAGACTTCTGCATATAAGCATTCTTTCGAGAAAATGGAAAATCACAAAGGTTGGGGTGGCTATGGAGGTGAAAACGTTTACTTGTTAAAAATGCTGTACTTTCTAATAAGTAGCTTGTTGTCGGCTTTTGGACCTATTGCTGAAATAAGTGGAGAGCTAAATTTGCATGTAGATGGTTTAAGGACTTAAAAAAAAGATTAGGAGGAATAAGGAGAATGAGTTCTCTTTCGTCAAGGAGCAAGTTTAAGAGACTCTCTTTCAATAGCTCTTTCAATTAATCTCTAAAGTTAGAAGCCGATGATCAAGGAACTTTAATTGTTTTTATTCTTTTCCCTTGCATGAACAATTGTTATGTTTTCATTTAGCTCTTCTTTATCAATAAATGGCGATTTGCTTATTTAAGTTCTTCAATTGTTTAATAATGTAAAGTAGATATAAAAGAAATTTAGATCAATTGCAAGACAAGTTTCTTAATTTATGAATCAATATTAAGTTTATCAAAAATTAAAACAAAAATATTTCCTTAGTCATTTGATTAGTATATACGTTTTGGATTTTCAATAAATATCAAATTAAATTAAGGATATATTCAAAATTCCAAACATAATTGAACTATGAAAACTCAATTGAAATTAATCAATTGATAATACATGACTAAATCAGAAAAAAAGAGCACTGAATTTAACAAAATTATTAATTTCCACTCCCAAATAACAAGAAAACCCGGCAAAAAAAATTACATTTTGAAGTTTGAATGATCCCCCAACCCCAATTTCCTCTAGCAACGCCATTAATATTCGAGATCAGCCATTTGATTAACATAGATTTCCTAACACAATTCATACGAGTTCTTCAATCATTACAATTTAAATGAAATCATATTCGGCTAATTAACTGCATGGGCTTCATACCCCTCTCCCAAAAACAAAACTATGTCAAAATAAAATAAAATAAAATGGGCTTCACCGAATCCAATAGCAGATTGTTTTGCTGGTTGGGCCTCAACATAAATGGGATGGGATCTACACTGACGATAATGTCGGGTGGAAAACCCAACTTAATTAGTAGCACCACTTGAAAGCCCAAAATGCAGGGATAAAATCGTAATTCACAGCACATGTTCATGTATTGTAGAATTTGGAGACGGGTACACATTTTTTTTTTTTAAATCAGAAATAACGTTGTATTAGACAAAAGTAATTTATATACAAAGGTTTCTTTTGAAACAATGCTTAACAAGCCATGAGGAAAATTAGAGAGGGAGTTATGAGAGGGAAGAGAACCTTTAAACAGTTGGAGGTTAAAAAAGGTACAACTTTGTTAGCTGTCTTTTTATATCAAATGAAAGATTAGTTGTGAGAACGTTTCATAAAAAGATGTCATTCAGGATAGAAGAAACCTTCCAAAGGCTGCAGGTGGTATACATTTATCTAGACTTGCTGATGGTACAAAAAAAAAAAAATGCCATAATACGTGGAAATCATTTGAAGGGACACATGACAGATTCTGAAGTAAAACTGCCGAGCAAAATAATCTGCCGAGTAAAAGAGAAAAATACTTAACACCCGACCGACCACAATACTGGACCCCGCTAATAATGATTTCGTATAGCAATAAATCTGGTTCAATTATAATGTCTTAGTTTATTTACAATAAGAAATCTTTGCCTCATGGCCTTTTTCTTGTACATGTGGCACTGTGAAGTGACATTTGGATGTTCTACTGTCTGAATAAGTCTCCAAAGTTTATTCCTAATTTATCCTTATTCAATATTATATGACTGGCATTAAACGAAAAGTAAATGAATACTTGTGTCAAGCAGCCAAATAGGGAAAGAATGATTATTTTTTTTAAAATATAATAAAGAATGATTATTTTTTTTTAAAATATAATATTATTCTATTACATTTTTCTTATTATAAATACAACACTTAACTACGAATTTAGGTACGTTCACTATTGCTCACTGAACAGTGATTTCTTTCTTTCATTCTCTCAAACAAGGACTAACTTAAGTATCGGAAAGAATTTGATCGGTACTTTCCCTGACGATTTTTCTAACTTATTTTGTCTTGCAGATCTTGATTTTCAACTTTTAAGTGGACGTGGTGATCACGCTAGGCGATAATTTTTGCTGCCAAACACTTGAAAAAAAAATTAGAGTTAGAACTCGTAATTTTCTGGATTGTAATTAAACAATCTTTATCACCTTGAAGGTACACTTGCATAGATGTATGCCCCTAAAAATAATCTTTTCCATTTTTTTCCTTTTAAGAGCTATAATATAAAAATTATGACATCTGTCAGGGATTTTCATTTTAGAAATATCTTTATCTGTCAAAATTTGTAAACTTTCGTTAAGTAACTCTTAATACATGCAATAATTTGGTTTTTCTCAGGAGTCAATGTCTCTCACAAAATTGATAATTATTAGCTCAGAGTGTGAATTATACCAAAAATGACACTTCTGTCCGATGCTAAGTTTACTTACATTTAAGGAAAGGGGATTGGAGGTCTTCTGCATGAATTTCTATCAAATGGTCCATTTGTTTGTAGAGCCAATTGCCAAAAATAAATAAATAAATACATAAAATTAATGCAACCCTGTTAAAAGTAAACATATGTTTCTTCTGTGAGTCGTTTAAAGTACAAACTAAAATTAATAAAATTTATTAAATTTAATTACATTTGTACTTCAACCACGAAAACTTTACTGCAGTTGTGCAAAAAATATTAAGAAAAATATAAATAAATTTGCCTATAGACTTTATATAGAATCTATTTCAAAAAAAATAAAAAAAATAAAAAAATAACATAAAAAAGAGCAATAATGTATTTTTAGTGATATATTTTGAAAAAACATTTTTCATTCAATTAATTTTGACTCATGGGCCACAAATTTATTAAAATTTGATCCCTTTTGTAGATTTTATATTTTAATATAAATCACGAGAGAATTATATTTTGATTTTTAAATTAAAGAGAAATTATACAATGTTTAGTTATAAATATATAAGATAATCAATGTATTGGAGACAATTAATCATGTGAGTCAAGTTGGGGAGTCTTACGTGCAAGTTTTCTTTAAGAAGTTGGGAAAATTGAACAAAAAGTCACCATCCTCATTGCAATTAAGTAATTTTGCACGTTTACGAGGGACCCAGTTGTTTTTTTGTACCATTACCCCACAATGCAGGCAACAGGAGGACAAGATGTGCGATGCACTTTTTGACCATAATTTGCTTTCCCTTTTTTTTTTTTTTTTTTCTCCCAGACATACCCAACTTTCTCTTCTTGGATTATTGTCAATCCACAATGAGGTTCTGGAACTTGGAAGATTTTGTAGCTAGAATCAATCAAACATTACAAAGAATATGCACTGTTGTTTTCTCATCCCACACTCTGGAACTCACATTACAATTATAGCTGGAAGTACAAAAGTTATTCAACCAAAACTTTTTATTAGATATTAAATATATATATGAGATAAGAATGATGCGACAGAAATCTTATTGTAATAAAAATATGATGTCTAGGGTTGTTTCTTTTAAGATGAAGACTCACATGTTATGCCACATTATATATTTTAGTATAAAATTTTAAAGTGAAAAATTCTAATTATGTAAAATTACTAAGCTAAAATTATACATTAATGAAGAGACTAGTGCAGGTATTCCGACTTTCTTTTTTTTTTTTTTCTTTTTTATTTTTACATGTCCAAATTCAGGAACATTCTCGATTGAGAGCTGAATTAGTCCAAAGTACAAGAACAAATGACTAATTCTTCATAACCTTGCTTGAGAAAGAAAGAGAGAGAGTTAACAAGCGAGCTATTGATTCATTGGGTCAAAAGTGAAGATCTGTAAAGAGAAGATATGATTCATATCCATGAAGGGACATATTATTGCACTGTTCTAGTCATATGTGTCTTCCAAGCCCCTCATTGATACAAAGCAAGATTAGGCTGGATTATAGCTTGCCTATATTATTTGGCTTGTTACTTTTGTAATAGTTAGGTAGCATTGAAAAAAGAAAATCCTAATAGAAATTAGGTGTAAAACAGAAGAATGTGAGAATGGTATTTCTATAATTTTTTATTTTAAATTTATTGAATTACAATTTTATCATATACTATTCTGATAATTTTCTTTTAATTTTATTAATGGACACAGTATATATATTGATATTCGCTTGGGTAAAAGGGTCATTAATATGGATAAAAGTTGATATATATATATATATACTAGTAATAATCTATGTTCTTTGAACAAAATTAATATTAAATTTCTCATATAGTTGAAATTTTGAAAAAAAAATTTAAATCAAAAAAACTATAATAATTCATGAGTTTTATTTTTTTTTCCAAAACTTTAGAGTTTAGCATCTATTAAATATGTTTTGGTCTATGCCTCTCTCTAATTAATTTTTTATAATTATTATAAAAGAAAAATATAAATTATGGTGTTTTAATTTGAAATTTTCAATTTTCTAGAAATCATAACTAGATAAAATTTAAGTTGACAATTTTGATTTGCATATGATCTCTACTCTTGAAATATAATAAAATTTAAATGTCTAAATCGTTTTATAAGATAGATGATAGTGGAATCCGTTAAAATAAGAATTCAGCGAGAAATTAAAAATAAAAAAATTATCTCAATTGTTAAATGAAAGACAAAATAATTTTTAATTATTGAATCTTAGTTTGTGAAAGGATTGTTTTTTAAAATTGTCTTATTTTATTATATGAATATATAAAAAATTATGAAAAAAGAAAAAAAAAAAACAAGAACCTTTCAGCGGTGGGGATGAAATGAAGACTTCTAGGCACGTCCCTCCATTGTTGCATGTAATGCTGCTGATCTTGTAATTCTATACATATATAAATAATATACAACTTTGCATGCTTGCTCAAAAACAAAAGTTTAATTACATAGCTTTATTGCAATCCGTAGGCTTAGCCTACTTAAGCTACATACAAGCCTTTCTTTTCTTTCACTTGAATCCCCTTTCATATCCAGTCTACAAAAGTACAACCCACCACAACATAGAGAAGAAATTAAGAGGGTGTTTGGGGTGAAGTAAAACTTTGAACATTTTTAAAAATTTTTAAAATTTATCTCACTGCACGTATTACGAATTTATAAATTATCTTATTTTATCTCATATTTTATTAAACCAAACACCCGCTTGCAATAATGAAGTTCAAAAGGTTCTCCCCCCTACCTAACACCCTTTTATCAAAAATAAATAAAAAGCCACCATGTTAGAGGTACCATATTTTTGAGGTTGCAAAGAGAGAATATGCGACTCTTGAATATTTTTCAAACCGCAACTTTTAGCTCTCCCACGAAGAAGCACCCCACAACACCACCTTTTTCCCTCTCTGCAAATTTTCCTTTTCTTCAAGAAATCAACGTGCAGCCTTTGGAATTCCCGACCGATCGATCAATTATTTCATGTGTTCGGCCTATACAAACCCAATTAGTATTTAAATTAAATATATCATATAAGTATGAACTGTATTAATTTATGTGCTTAATTTTTATTGATTGGACCTGCATAAATTAGATCGATCAGAGTTGATATTCTTCCGATCACATCCATCCATTAACCGAGGACGGGTGGCAAATTGATCGAACACCAACACCCAAGAAATCCCTGGTATGCCCTCCAGTGCTGGGACTCTCTTCATTCTGTATGTTCCTCCGCTTTGAAGGGTACATCTGGAACTGATCACCGAAAGTGGAGAGATCGATTACTGAGCTGCTCTCTACGTCACTTCCAAGTCGGGTTGCTATTGGGCTTGTGCCGTACAACCCACAGAGCTTGTTCCCATCTAATTGAAGTTGATTGTTGTTGCTGCACTTCAACCCATGATCATGAATGCTTCCTAGGAAGAATGATGGGTCAGCCGAAGTTGTTGCACCAATTTGCGCAGCTTTCTGAAGTAGGGCAGTGGCCGACATATTCACAGAACTTGTTTGATGAGAACTTGTTTGGTGGTTGCCATACAAGGAAGCAAAACTCAGGAGCTGATCACTTCCACTAGTACTGTCCTTATTTCCAAACACCCGATTCAACTGAGGATTTGGACAAGAAACAATTTGATGAATCTCTTGAAGATTATTATTATTATTGCCTATTCCTTGGCTCATCCACTGCGTGAGTTGTCGCTTGCTAATTGGATCTATAGCTTCCTCGTTGGTTGAGATTGGATTGAAAATTGTTGAAGAGAAATGTTGTTGATGATGATGAGCCATGGCGGCAGTGCCTAGTACTACTGGCGGAGTTGTACTTCCAATGAAATGATAATTGACATTGTTGTGGTTTGAGGCTGCGGTGACTCTTGCTGTTTCTTCTGCCAAGGCATCGCAGAAGGCCCTGTGAGTCATGAAGCTATCTCTCCTGCCAAGATTGAAATTTATGGAGGGTTACGGAAATGGGTAATGTATATTAAGCTAATTTAACATAGTCACACTCACATATATATATATATATATATTATCCCCGCTTACATATAACATAAAGAGAGAAGATAAATCAAACAAAATAGGTTCGTCAACCGATGAACAGTATATAAATAAGGAAACAAATACCATAATAAGACTTAAATTCAAATTGCATAGGACTAAAATTATTTGATAGGGTATTAAATTATCGATTGTCTAAAAAATTTTTACTTATAAAATTCTGTCTAACAATATATATTGACCTAACTTAGCAAAGAATAATTTTTGAATAGATCACGCATAAAGGAAAACAAAATAGATCTTACCAAAATGAAAGTACAAATTAAAAAATATATAATAGCTAAGTTGAAATATATGTACCAACAAGTAATGCGGGATAATCAGAAAAAAAAATATAAATCTACCATTTACAGATAATAAATCTACAAAATTTTATTTTACTTGTAACTCTATTCTTGATATAATAATATTTTCCTATATCAACCACACATAAAAAATAACTAAGAAAATAAACAAATTAAAGAAATTAATGTACAGTGAAAGTCGGAAATTAAAAATAACTAAGAAAATAAACAAATTAAAGAAAATAATGTATAATGAAAGTTTGAAATTTAAACACTTAAAATATTCAGGCTAACTTGAGCATAACTCGCGCATAAATCGATCAATTCTTGAAACCTTAGAATTAAGTTATCGGCTTCAAACTAAAAGTTTCAATAATTTTAAAAAAGTTTAAACTAGTACTGATTATTAAAAATAAATCTAACATTTTATTAGTTCAACTATTACTCATTGTTCAAGATTTACTTTTAATATTTTAGCAGTATTACAACCTAAAAAAAAAAAAAAATAGTAAAACAATAAAAAAATAAAAAATCTTAGACAAGCGTAAGATCATCAGCAATTAATTACCTTGAAAATACGGTGCCGCAGTCACATTTATATTCCCTGGTTCCGCAGGTTTTTGAGTGTGCTTTCCAGTCGGACTGCACGGCGTAAAGCTTTGAGCACTTGTCGCACTTCCACTTCTTCTCGCCGTGCTTTCTACAGAAGTGCTTCTTTATTCCAGTTAGGTCTCCGAGCGCCCTTGAAGGGTGGTGGTGGACACAAGACTTCTCGGGGCACACATACACTCTCTTCCTAGCTATTTCCTTGGCAGTGCTCCTCTGCTTGAGCTTCCACGGAAGGTTGTGTCCTCTCCGATGCAATTGCAAGTTTTGATCCCTCTGAAACCCTTTCCCACATATCTCACACAAGAACCTGTTTGTCGCCATCAGTGTCTTGGGCGACAGGGCTATGACTTCTGCTTCAGGATCTGATAAGAGAGAAATTATATATGTAGGTTGATGTATATATATACCCACATGTCAAATATGGTCTAAAAATATATGTACTATGGTTAAATTAAGCTTGACAGAAAGAAATTAAGCTATGTATAGAACATATATGTATGTGTGTATGTACGTATGCATCTATGTGGTGGAAAAAGGACAGGCTTGCCTGGATTTCCTGGTAGGTTTCTCTTCCTCTTTGCAGGAGGAGGATTGGATCCACCAGTTGGGTTTGGAACAACACCGATTGGAATTGCTTCTTCTGCCATTTTCTCTAACGTGTGTTCAACTCTTTCTTCACAGAATTTGTTCAACCCTAGAGAAATACAAAAAATGAACCCAGTAAAGGATGAGCTGATATTCGTATTTTTGCGGAATAAAAACATTATAGGACTGAAGGTAAAGAAAAAAAATGAAAAAACAACAGAAAATAGATACCTTAATTTGGTTATATATGTTGTGAATTACTGCACAACAGGAGCTAATTAATATCTGGAGAACTGGATCTCTCTCTCTTTTTCTGTCATCAAGAGACACCAGAGAATTGAGTACATTGACAAGGTTCCACCCTTAATAACAAGATCTGATAAATGGAGGATTAGATCTCTCTCTCACACACACGCGCACACACTCACACTGAAACACGCGTGTAGCGGTCTTTTAAACTGCTTTTGGTCCGCATAAGAGTAGAGAGAACAATTATTTTACGGGTGAAAAGTGAAAGGAGGGAAGGGGGGAATTTGGGGGGTTTTGAAGAGGGGGAGGGGGTGGGCAAAACCTGTGGTCATGATGACACTTATGATGAGGTCGAGGAGAAAGCTAGTCTCCCATGCCTTTCCATTGGAATGATTATCCCATAATTTGCTTGCCTTTTGTTTTTAATATATTTTTTCTAACATACATTTGCTCCCTTCCAATCAACATATTTAAATACTTGTTTTACTTTAAAATATTGGTGGTTCCTATTTGCAAGAACCCCACACATACTTTTGAACAACTCTTGCCCATCCTTAGCAACAAATCACATATAACTAAAATTGTGTTTTTTTTTTTTTTCATTCTTTAAGTTTTGGGTGTCATTCCTCTTTCTTCTTCAATCTATTTTTTCTTTTTCTTTGTTTTTTTTTATTATAAATTTTGAAATTAATTTATAAATTATTTTTTTTAGGCTTCATTTGGGAACCGAGCACTGTAGTAATTGCTAGCTACTTGAGTGTACTGTAGCAACTAAAAGTAATTAATTTTTAAATTATGAATTTGCTCTTTCTTTGTATTTTCATCTCTGTGACTTGATACTAATAAAATGGGGTCGACCCTTTCAAGAAAAGGGATCGACTCCTTCAAGAAAAGGGGTTGACCCGATTTTCTGTAGGTATGTGAGTCCTCGTGCGAATAAAAGGGATTGACCCCTTTTGGGAGTCGGCTTGTGATGTCGTAATCCAACAAATGGGGTCAACCCTTTTTGCTAAATGTGTTGACCTATTCTTTCAGTTTCGAGCAGTTGAGATAATTGTATGTTTAAGTGTAATTTTGGAAGATAGTATAAAGTGTTTAGGACACAGATGTTATAAATAAATATTTTAAAAAAGTTAAGACAATAAAAGTTAACTAGCTTAGCTTCCCAAACACAAAAAAATTAATTTTTTTGGTTGCCAAACCAAGTCTTAGTAATCAAATTCAGTGGTAATTCAAACTCTCTCTCTCAATTACTAAATTCCCACACGTCTCCCTATCTCTCATCTTTTCTCTCTTACTGTCTCCTCTCCCCCTTCTCTCTCTCTCTCTCTCTCTCTCTCTATATATATATATATGTATGTTTGGCTCTTATATTTT
>JAVXUM010000037.1:25735277-25747371 GCA_035590655.1 Pouteria glomerata
AACTCGGATATGAGCTGTGGCACATCAAAGCCCTTTTTCACCGGGCAGGCAAAGTAATAACAAATTTAAAAAAAAAGGAACACAACGAATGGTACAATAATACAGACAATATAGATAAAAAAAAAAAACACCAACAGCACAATTTTAAATATAGATGCTACAAAATTATATGGTATGCTAAAACTGAGATAAGCCATGTCATTAGATGGCCTAACAGTCCTAAAAGTAGGAGAATTGCACTCACCGAACTGCTCAGACATCTTCAGGATGTTGCAATGAACCATTCTCATTTAATCCCAAGAGTATATAAAATACTATTCAAGTATTGCACGGCCAATAGCCAATATCCAACTGATTCAGTACTCTCTCTGATCAAAAAGTTTCAACATTTTGATGACTAAATACCCTCATTTTACATTGTTCAAAAAACATAAAAAACCATGTAAAACATCCACCGCCAAAAAGCTTTGATGGGTTATTCAACAATAGAACAAGGTCAGCAACAGAACTGAGGACGAAAGTTAATAGAGTTCTTTTACCAGCTGTGCTTATTTCTTCCCAGTTGTGCTTATTTCTTCCCAGTAGTGGCCTCCAAGTTCATCCCATCCAGATTCAACAACAGGTCATCTGAACCCAAGAAAATCTCGTTGGCAGCTCTCGACATTGTACTTGCAATGTCTCTTGCAGCTTCAATTTTCCTTAGGGCAATAAATGCAGGATTGTTGGCAATAGCTTGGCCTATCAGCTGGGCACTCTTCGCCTCACCCTGGTTCCCAGAATAGATGCATTAAAACGGGAGATTATCAAAGAAAACATAAACAAAACATCAAATGAGTAATTGCTGGCTGGGAGAGAGGGAGAGAGAGAGAGGGGGGTTGCACATATTTTATGATTTTTGTAAGAATGAGGGCATCCATCAATCCAGAAAGTTGGATCACGCCAAAATAAAAAATGTTCCCACCATAGTTGATGAATCATTTTTCGAGTTCAGAAATAGATGGTACACTAGCTTTGCACGGATTGGAATCTAAGTTTTAGAATTCAGCATTCTTATCTCACCTGTGCCCGGATAATGGCACTTCGTTTGTCTTGTTCAGCCTTTTCAACAACAAATTTGGCCCTCTCAGCTTCCTGTGCAGCCACCTGTTTGCCTTCTATTGCAGCTTTGAACTCCCTCCCAAATGTTAGGCTTGTAATGGAGACATCATCCAGTGCAATATTGAAATTTGCTGCTCTTTCTGTCAATATCTTCCGAATTTCCCTACTAACAGCCTGCAAAGAAGTTGCAAATAACTCAGTTAAACCAGAAATTTCAACTGAACCCAAAAATTACCCAACCTAGTAAATTGAACTGGATAAGAATTCAGAATATAGGCACAAAGCAAGGCCCATTATCTTATTGAACTTAGATAGGTATCAGTGCTGCTTACGAATACAAAAAAAATTGACTCACCCTATGAGCATAAATGTCAACCAGAATAGTGAACCCAAGAATTTGCTCACCAGATGCTATTATTTTGTATAATGCTAATTTTCTTTCTTGTCTTTTGACTTTTTTTTTTGGGCTTATTTTTTATTTTATTTATTTATTTATTATCTTTGTGTGTGTGTGTGTGTGTGTTTGGGGGGGGGGGGTTTGGTTTGTCAAGCATGTACTCTAAACTTTTAAATCCGCAAATTGAACTGTCAAGTAGAACATGTTTGGCTCCCTGCCTCTCTCTGAGTAATGAGCTGACTAGCATTGTATTGAGCAACCACTGCTTTCAAAGTTTCATGAACAATTGAAGGAAGGACTCTTTCATTATAGTTCTGACCAAGAGTTCGATAAACTGTAGGCAATTGGTCTAGCACAGGGCGTGTAAGAACTCGAAGACCAATTTCTACCTGTGCGACAAAACCAAGACACGCATTAGGAAATGAATTAAACTCGAAAAGACAAGGACTAAACATGTTGGGAGATGGAAAGTTACTTCTGGCATATGTTTCAACTGCATTAAGCAATAGGCACTTTGCTATGGCATCAAAATAAAGGTAAAAGAAAAAAGTAAAAAAAAACACTATATGCATGCAATAAACCATAAAGACCGTCAAGACATTTTTGAACAGCTCCAATTGAGGCCAAGTACCACAAGGCAGAAGCTATGGTGCCCTGGGTGGGTGAAAAGCGCGCGCGCACACATTTGAGAGAATTCAAGAATGGAAGACAAACATTAAATCATCATCTAACAGACAGGTATGATTTCAAAATACATTGAAAGTGAAAGCACCAGAAAGGCACGAGAAATATGGCTCATTTTTTAAACCGCTGAAAATGGCTTCAAGTATTATTGGTAATGGCATGATCATCACTTCAGGCATCAGGGGGAAATATATATATATATATATATGATAGAATAACAAACATCTTGCAAACACAGACAATGATTATTGCTTCCTGATGCAATTATTAGCTGAAGTTTCTATAAACACTTCTTCTTGACAAATAAGGTACAGGTATTGCCAAGCAAAATTGTTCATATATTGTGTAAAATAATGAATAACAGGTCCCAAAAAGCAATCACCACGACTAATGATGAAAAAGAAGCCATAACTAGGGAAATACCATTTCACAAGAAGAGTGCAGTCAAGCAGCCCACACCAAGGTTAATGGACTCAATCCACACTCCACAAAAATTCTTCCGTCCCTCACACAAAAAGTAACCAAAGAAGCCCAAAAAAGGCAAGGCTCTGTAAATGTATCCTTTTTAACTCTGTCTCGGATCCTTCCCTTCCACAAGTTCCTAGAGTGCATATAAGTAGCGCAATTATGATAATGGTCAATGAACTCAATCCCACACTCTTTGAAAAATCCTTCTATTCCTTAATTTAAGGATTAGCAAAGGGGCCTCAAAAAGGTAACTGAGACTTACACGGACTTGAGTACAAGTATCGGGTCCACGTGTGTGTCTAGAAGTTATCCCAAAATTTCAATTTTAGCATACTAGGAAAAGTTGGGTACAGATACATTGTGAACATTTAAATCTCATCTAATGTTTTTATACCCTAGCATGCGATATAATAATTATTTAGGAATGCACTTGAAATTAAATCAAATTTAAAGCAAAAATAAGATTTTTATCTTCCATCCATGGGAAAGATTAAAAAAAATTTTTTGCCATCAAATGTGAGCCTTTGTGTATTCAAATATCACTATAAATTTAGAGGATTTAATTGTCCAAATTGGGTACATGAGTTTAACATACATCCATACTCTTACCCTTTTCATGTTGCTCATATCTGGAGGTGCACACACAGGTACATTGGAGGGAATAGAAAAGCCGATGTAACACTAGTCTCTATACATCCACCCTTTTTGCTTTGATCTCTCAAATCCTAACCCTCCACAAGTTCCAAATAGGAGATTCCCAGGTGCAAGTGATGCCAAAACACAACTTAAGATGAAAGGAGCAACACATAAGACGGTGTCTGATTATCCTCCACATCTTCCTTATAGAAAAAGCAACCAAATAATATTGCTAGTTAGAGATACTTGATTACAATCCAAGACAAGGGAAAGTGCAATAAGAATCCCAAACATGTGTTTCTCAAATCAGCAAGAATGCCAGTCTTTGAGGACCACTAGAGCATCGCCATACAAAATCACATTACTAGAACACTGAACATATATATTTCATGATTTTCAACAACCTTGTATGATTATTACTTATTAATATTATTATTGAATAGCTAACAATAACAAAAATGATATGAAAACAAAAGCACTCAATTTGAATTGCCGCTTAATCAAAAATGATTCTATTCATGAGCAAAAATGAGATATGATCAACAATGATGATTTTGGAATAAAGGTTGAAACTTGCATTAGAACTTCAACCGCAGCAATTCAAGAAGCTTGGGTAACAATAAAATTGTTGCAAATTTCTAAAGGTAGATACCATCTGAAGGTCATGACTCCCTGAAGTACTTTGCACCAAATGGGGGCGGGCACGAACATCATAAATAATTGGTCTTTCAAACCATGGAATCATCAGATGTGTCCCTTCAGGATATACCTACACAATGAACATGTAGGCATGTGGTTTTAGTATATGAAATCATGGAAGATGATGCAAATTCTTAAAAACAACATAGTACTAATGTTACAATATACAACCTTATTGGATCTCATGATTTAAACAAACCAAAAAAGGAAATATGTAGGCATGATCTTTAAAAGAACATATACTGAAGGAATTAACTAATCAATCTCAAGATTCATCAAAGTTCCCATAGCGCCCAAAATCACATGTCATGGCAAAATGAGAGTTGCAATATGTTCGAAAAGGTACTAAGAAAAAAAAAAGGTAGAGCTAAGAAAGAGAACCAAATAACTGAAATGCAGAACAGCAACATGCAAGATAACCAAAATTAAGGTAATACACAGACCTTGTCTTTTACACCAACTACACGATTGAAAACAATAGCCCGGTGCCCACCATCAACATTGTAAACACTGTTGGCAACCCCATACACACCAATCCCAGCAATCACTCCTAACCTGATTAAAGCAGAAGTTGCATTGCCACCCGGCACCTTGGGAGCTTTAACATTTTTGAAATTCATGATCCAAGTTTCTGAAAGTACGTAAACTAGATATGACTGCAAGGAAAGTAAAAAAAATGGTAAATCCACAAAAACTGGTAAGCAGCCATGAATCAGTCAACAAGCATTGTATCAGAAACAGATCTTTAAACTGTAAAAATAGGGGGACGGAAAAGAGGGATCAAGATAGATAGAGAAGAAAAAGAAAATAAAAGGTAACCATAAAATTATATAAAGGAAAGAATAGATATTGACGGAGAAATAATAGTAAGCTCCCTTAATTATCTGAAAAGTAAAATAAAAGTTTCAACCACAAAACTGCAACTCAACAATCAAAACACAAAGTAGTTACGCCTTTCCATTCCGCAAAATACTATGAATATTAAGGCACGTGGTATGGAAGTGTAAATCAAACAAAATCAAACCATTGAGAATCAATAGCTGCTAAAAGAAACGATCATGAACCCAAAACACAAACAGATACGATCATGAACCCGAACACAATACATCAGCACGAACAATCACGACAACTGGAAAGAAATACACCATAGGTTAATCTCCCTTCTTTTATAGTATAGAAGGTGTATATTTTACATTTCTTTCGCCCTAGTCAAATATATGTAAGTTCATAATTTGTAAATACAAACAATAAAAAAATATTCTAAAGAAACAATTAGAAGTCACCCAAAAAAAGTAGAATCAAACATCTAGTTCTGAAATTGCCTAACACAGTGGATTGCAATTAATCTTTCAAAAACATTAGAAACCAGCTATGATGATTAAAACCACTTCCAAGACAAACAATATTTCAAATCATTTATATTTATTGGACAAGTTGGTTCAAATCATTTTTCACATTTCCATAAATACATTCATAAAAATTTTTAAAGAAGCTCATGAAAAAAAAAAAAAAAAAAATTACAACCTCAGCCAGAAAAAACTTGTGAGTATTTGTGCAAAACAACACAAATATTTACCGACGTTGTGGCAGAAAGTGAAATCCACCACATACTAAAACACAAAGAAATTTCACAACAATCGCTCGTCGTACAAACGTATAAGCTAAAAAGATTCCGGATTTTTCTTCTCTGTAAATACATTTATACGAAGAAGAGTGAGATAAAGGGCACCTTATAGAAGCCGAAGACTGCTTCTGGGGAGTTCCGATGAAATTCTAAGAGCGATCAGTGAATGAATAGGCGTTTTTCAGGGTTCATGACGACTGGGTTCGGAGGCGGTGTGGAGGACTTTAGGGGCTGTTTGTGTTTTTTAATTTTCTCTATTTTCTTTGCCAAAAAATTAAAAATAAATATTTTTTTGTTGGAAGAAAAGAAATGATGACATTTGGCTAGCGTTACCGATTCAGACTGGAGGGGGGGGGGGTTACGGTAAGGCTGCGTTTGTTCCTTCAGATTGGATGATGTAGATTACACATCCTCGGACAACAAGAACGATGTGTCATCCCATCTGCACAGCCAATTCAAACAAATTTGAATCCTGCGTTTGATGGCAGACAAGACAAAGCAAAGAAATTCGTAATCTCATGTTTGATTGACAAGATATATAGTTGTAAGATTAGAAAGTAAAGATCAAATTGCCATAATTTGTAGCTACAGTTTTAAAATGTCAACCTAAGACCAACAGAGGACAAAACTACAAAAAGGTTCTGGTAAAAATTTTCACTCCAATTTTGAGTTTCTTTCCACGATATCTATTTCATTAGCTGGTAAAATAAATATACTTTTATCTCAAAAATACAAAAAATTATATAATTTACTGTTGTGTTAAAAATAGTAATGACACGTGTTGACATTTTGCCGAGCACTAAGGGAGTTCGGCGTGGCTTACCCCGACCACAGTATGTGAATCCCAATGCACGAAGAAGGGGGAACATGATCAACCCGGTTAATTTTTGATTACGGCTAAATAATTTCGTTTGGTACACTCATCATCATTAGGTTACTGAGTTGATGTGACCATTATGTTTACCTAAAGTCTAAATATTCAACTAAAACCGTCTTGAGCCGTACCCGCATTAAATGCTATGTGATGGGCAATTAATGCCAAATGTTTTGTCACACAAGTGGAACTGCTAATAGAAGAAAGGGAAGATCTCTTCGGAAAAGGAATACTAATATTATATTTATTCATTCCTTACGATAAATACAACACTTAGTCATAAATCGAGGTACGCTTTTCTAGTCCACAAAGCTCTCAATTCAATTCTCTGTACTCTGAAAGCTATTGTCTGACTTTACCATCGGAGGGGTTTTGGTCGGGGGCCCTCCTCGGCAATTCCTTTTAATCCTTTTTTCTTGCAGATCTATTACCCTTGAGCTAAGTGGACGGGGAGAGCATATTCAACAGCTCATTTTATTGCCGAACATTTACAACTATAGTTTATGACATAAATGTTTAGGAGAAAGACAAGCTCCCACTAAAGAATAACAAGAGAGAAAGAAACAATATACAAGTGATTCTTTCTAGAAACCAGTTGTTTAGGAGGAAGATAAGCCCCAACTGTTATTACAAAATTGCAAATTACACATTTTACCAATCGTGCTTCATATTGATACATTAACAGCATCCTATAATTTTCACAGTTGACGTGTGCCACCTGATTTGTTGTCATCACATTTGATGCTTAATGAAAAATGTGTAGTGAAAAAGATGCATAGATATTATGAATTTGCTCATATTATTATTAGGTCTATACCTTCCAAAGCTAAATTCACAGTATGACAGCAAGGTGTGACTGCCTCCACAAACTTGTTTGTCCACGATTTGGTGGCACCTTAGAAACAAAGGGAAGCTTCGACTCATTTAAGTGCTTAGGGATCCCCAGTTTCACAATGAAGATAGCAGTACATCCTTTGCCAAGGCCCTCACTTTCAATCCAAATTTGACCCTCCATAAGACTTACAAACTTGATTGAATTACAAAAGAAACACATTATAGTTTCATATGCAATTACCTAAAAATGTATACAAAATTTTATTGAAACTGCGTTTGGAGTCCAAGGAAATAAAATAAAATTTTATAAATCTCTGTAAATCTTTATAAATCTCTATAAATCTTTACAAAACTCTACAACACACGAATTACGAGACTATAAAATTTAAACTTTCTATCTACAACATAAAAAATAAGACATTAACTTTTCAAATTTTATATAATTTTATACCACTCTAAATACACTTAATATAAATGGTTGCATAGCAAGGACACAACTAGTAATTTATTTACTTTTTCTTGTACAGGTTGCAATTTGTACCCTTGAGAATATAACTATAGAATATAAATGGTTGCACAGTAATGTGCAGTCATGTCATCACAATAATTCATTTGTTTGGAATTTATAGATAACACATGAAAATAAAAATATAGAAATAAATTAAAGACTGCAAGCAATTTTTCCATGATAACAATTTTTACAATAGCTTTATACCAGAAGTCTTATTTTATTATATATATTTTTTTACACACACAACCATTTGCATAAGAAGCAATAAGAGGTATGACCTTAATAAGAGGATTTCACCATGCACAGGAACTAGAAGTCCTAATAATTGTCATATTGATCACTATAACATATAATTCTGAATACATACATGTAAGGCAACACCTAACCAACTGAGCCATAAGTAGAGTGTGACAGCCTCCACATATATTTAAGGCATAAGAGTCAACTGCTGCCACAGCAATCAATCGAAAACTACGTTGTTTAAGTTATTGGAACCACGTCGTTTCGATTTTGTCTGAAGATACCTCTAAAATGGTAGCCCATACGTCATTTGGCGCAATTTTTAAAACCTTGATGCTGAGACCCCTCCACTTACGCTCAAAGCACCGAAAAACAAAGAGAGAGGAGCTCCAAAAATCTGAACTGGAAAGAGAAAACTTAAGAACTCGTTGTTTGATCCAATCAAACCAAGAAGGTGTGTGCACAGTGAGTCATGCGATGCGATCAATCAGGCTTCCTGGTCCAACGATTAGTTTACTGGGCTTGGTTGAAATCTTCAGAATTGGATTCTGCATCGCTATCACAGGAGCCGTCATGATTGAAAATGGCATCGCGAGTGCGGAAAGTCAATGCATCTATTTGGTTCGATCTCTCAAGCTCTCCCACAAGAAAACAATACACGTGAGTGTTTTTGCTCATGATTGTTTGGTTTTCCGTGAAAACTAAGGGAAAGATAAGAAAATAGAGTTTGAATTTGAACTTATAAGTTGCATTAGGTCCCAAATAATGGGAAAAGCCTAATAATAGGAGTTCTAGCACATTTTATTGAAAATCATATAGAGGATTATTGTATGTGTGGTTCTAGGATGTTGAACTTTGATGGGTAGCCCCAAATTTTGAATCTTTGCATTGGGTATTTGTTAATCTTCAGTTGAATGCCCTGCATTTTGTTGTCGACTATTGTTTTGTTGATCTTTTGATTGGATTTTTTTGGTGTATTGAGATTCAAGAAGATATTTGGTGTTTGAACACATGGTTAGTCCCATTTGGTTCAAATAATTTTTTTTTTTTTTTTAGAAAGTCATTTTTGGTTTCTTATTTTATTTGAACTGACAAATCACTTACTTCAGAATGTGCAAATACGTTTTTATTAATTTCTTTCATTTTAGACTTAATTATATTACTTTTCATTTTTTAAGTCATAGTTTTATAGTTAGTATTGGATGGTTACTGAATTGATTTGAAGCAAAGCTGAGAGAATAAGCCAAATCATCCTTATTATTAGATGACTTATGGTTGCTGATGAGGATATGTTTTTTTAATGTCGTAATAAGGTTTAAATAGATTCTTCACATTTCCATTTCCTAACAAGAAGCACATTGCAGAACAAAAACTAGTTCAAGAAGGCTTTATGGTGGATTTTGAGTAACTTTTTGAATAATATTTTAATTCATGTGCAGATTAACACTCTGTAATGTGTTGGTGGTAGTTTGATTTTCAAATATTAACATAAAAAGAAAAAAAAATGGTTATGGAAGAGAGAGTCTAAAAAAAAGCCCAAGCCAAACTAAAAGTTCAGGATCAACATGTTCACATTGTGTTATGCTTAAATGATTAGGCAAGTAAATAGGGTGCCTCTTCTTCTATAATATGTATATATATATATATATATTTTTTTTTTTTCGATGATTCATTTTAACAAAGCTATGTATGGTGGCCCCATCATAATTTTAAAATTCTCTCTAGATATCTTATATTTTCAATTAAATTTTTTTATACAAAAGAGGTTCCCCCCTCCTCCTCTTCCCAAAGTCTTAGCTCCCTACTAGCTCGTCCCCTATTAGAGATTCTTGGATTCATCTTTAGAGTTCTTGACTTATGTTAATCTAGTTGTTTTATGCTTTAATTGTCATTATATCATAGCTAAACAATCGTGTGTTGATCCTATATTAACAACACCTAATAGTTTTAGATTTTGGTTGAATGGTAAGTGTCAAGCCATGACACATTGGCAAGAATTATCTTAAATGTGATTCTTACTAAAATTTTCAAGAAAAACACGTTTTTGTTGCTCCTTGTTCTCAAGTCGTTAAATCTCCAGAAGCTCAAAATTTATATTTTATTTTTTAATTTGTGTATTAATCACTTACATCTTGTTAATACACATCCAAAGAGAACCACTTTGAACCTAAATGTTCTCAAAATCATCTTTATGGATATCTTACTCTTATAAATCCTAAACCTCTCTTTGGTTCAAAGTAATTAAGAAAAAATTAACCAAGAAAAGAAAATCAATGCATGTATGAGCTTGGTTAAACGAATTTCATATTAATAATTTATTTCAATATTCTATTTTTACATCCTCTATTAAATGTAAATTACTTTTTTGATATTTCTTTGTAGGATGAATGAAGTATAATAAAATCCTCACATGGGATCATGCTACTTTTGGTAAGAATGCAATAAATTATTTATTGCCAGTTGCTTATGTTGCACTGCTGCCATTATGTGTGTGTCTGGTCTTTATTTATGATTTTCTTTATTTTGGAACATGAAGCATTAAAGGCATCACCAAATCATAAAACTCAATCACCAAAAGCTACTTCAAAAGCTATAATTGAGGCTGAAGAAATTAACGACATTGTTAAGATTTTGACAAAGAAGTTAGTGAATGTCAGTGCCAAAGAAAACTTGGTCAAGAGCACTCTAAAGTTGCTGAAGAAGTTGTGGCAGGTATTGGTTATAGTTTGGGTAAATTGATCTTCATTCTGTCTCTTCCTCCTTCAAGGATTGGGTGAGGCATCTTGATGGAGCCCTCAAGAAACATGTCAGGCAGCTGAGACAAGCAATAAAAGATCAAAAACAAAAGACCTGCAACGGCTAACCAAGCAAAGATGGAGGCTAATTAAGCAAAGATGAAGTCTAAGTTTCCATACTTCTTTTAGTGTAATTGCTTTCCTTGTTTTACTATTAGTAAAATGAAATTGTGTATTTGGTAATGTATTAGATGGGGTGATTCCTATTTGTAATAGTCAGTGTATTAGATAAGATGAAACTATGTAATGACAGTTATCAAATAAAAACATCACACTGCCTATTACATTTACAGTTTTAGAATTTTTCTGTTGTTTATGTACGAGGAAATTTTTTAGAATTTTTCATTCTGCACATGAAATTGCATTTTTTTTTTAGTTATATTTTTATTTATACATGACATTTCACAATTGCACAATTTTTTTCAAGGTAATTAAATTGTATTAAATAAAAAAATGTACACAGTAAAGGGGTATACCCCTGAAACTCTTATTTGAATATGCTGTTACATATTCAAATATTCAACAAAATTCAAAGTATTTGAATGGGGGAAATAGCATTCAGATCTTTGCAAAAACAGATAACACGGCAGATTGCAGCACATTCAGATACAAAATGGCCTATCTAGATACTGCTTTTAGATTATATATAACAACTAAGAATAAAAATTAAATTTTAGGGAAATTGGTCCATAACTTCATTTTTTTTTTTTAACCAAAAAAATTATAAGCACTATTAATGGTGTTTTGCCAACCAAATTCCACCATTTTTTAAAATTTTAAGGGGGCCAAAATTATAGTTAAAATTTTTTCAGTCAACACTTTACTCAGAGGGACCATGGCCCCATCTTGTCTTTAGCTTTGTCCCTGAAACTAAGGGTGTGCATGGGTCGGTTTGGTTCGGGGTTATACATAACCCAGATCCGAACCAATTTTTTTCAGTTCTTAAAATATAGATCCAGAACCGAACCGATTTTATATTAAAACCGAACCAAAAATTTTGGGTTCGTTCGGTTTGGGTTTCGGTTCAGCTCGATTTGGGTTGGCTCGGTTCCATTTTTGGTTTGGTCAATCACGAGTTGAGTCGGGTTCATCATTACCTATTTCTCACTTAAAAAAAATAAAAAGCTGAAAAGACAAATCACTTAAAAATAAAAATAAACTAATATTTAGTGCAATTTATAATAAAATACAGTCTATCATATCATCAAAAAAATACAATTCATAATAAAATGCA
>JAVXUM010000037.1:25769315-25782886 GCA_035590655.1 Pouteria glomerata
TTTTTTTTGCAATGTACAAGAAAATTTTGAGAATGTATACGAGAATTTTGAACTTTTCTGTTCCCTTTAGATATCTATAATGTTCTATGATTAACATACTCGAATTAATTACAGCTCAGCCTTACTGGTCGAGCTCGTTACTTAATTTAGGCAGGCACAGGCTCTGAGTCAGTTTGGACCATTCATTTAAAATTCATGTAATGGACTTTGCCTTTGGAGTTGTCCGAGAAAATGTCGATAAAAAGTTGATAAATGAACAACCATAAAATAAAAAATAACAGAACAGTAGAGCTGTTGTAGATTTATCTCGTTTAAGTCGGTAAATTGCCAAACATACGGTTACCTTATCATTCAAGGTTGTTAGCCTTAGATTGGTCGAGGCGATCCAACTCAATTCGCTCTATCTTTTTCAAGTCTGATTGGTTGAACTGGCCGACCTCATTTAGTCGCACTGTCGTTTTTAAGTCATTTTGTCACTTTTAAGTCGTTCTGTCGAATCGTGTTTGTCGCTTTATGCCGATTATACAATATCAATTATACGGTTGTGTCGATCAGAATGATAGATATCATATGCTTAGGAGTATGCTGTCCCATGGGACTTATGCTTCCCTTATTGTAGACTTGCCCCCTAGGGCATAGGCTTTGCGAGCCTTTGGTCACTTAGACCAATTTGCAGTAGAACCGTTGATGTAGAATTGTCGAAATAGCATCTGTTGTAGAATCATCAAAGAAAAATTGTTGTAGTAGAATTTATTGCAGTAAGAGTTCCCATACAATCGAACGTACGCATAACCAAGCTTCGTTAAAGTCGAATCACAAATGGGCAGTTGAATTTCCAATGGGGGGAATGTTTTAAGTCCTGCTCAATCAATGAGTTCAATAAATGACATGTAATGACTTACAAGAACGGAATAACAATTAAAAAAATTAAACTTTAAACATAATATCTTCTGAGGTGTTCAGTGTGCCAAGGATGTGGTAGTTCTTTGCCCCCAAGTGCCTTTAGTCGGTACGTTCCCTTTCCGGTAAAACCAAGCACTTGGTAAGACCCCTCCCAGTTCGGACTGAGCTTGCCTTCTTGTAGATTTCTCGTGGATTGGTTGACTCGTTTCAACTCCAAGTCCCCACCGTTGAATTCTCTAGGTCGTGCCCTTGAGTTGTGGCACTGGTGCATTCTCTGCTGGTAGGAAGCTATTCAGATTGCAGTTTGTAATCTTTTTTCCTTGAGTAAATCAACTTCTTCCTCCATCAATTCTCAGCTCTGATCCACGTTGAAGTTCAGTGTCATGTTATTGGGAAGTCTGACTTCCACTAGGATTACTACTTCGGCGCCGTAGGTGAGGGAGAAATGAGTCTGCCCCATTGGCATTCTCTCTGTCGTTCTGTAGGCCTGGAGGATGTTAGGAAGTTCATCTGCCCAGAGCCCTTTCGCTTTGTCCAGTTTCGTTTTAACGATTTTGAGGAGGGATCTATTAGTGACTTCAACTTGACCATTTGTTTGAGGGTGCTCGGGTGAGGAGTAGTGATGACTGATTGAGTTCAATGAATTGTTTTCTCTCGAACTGTCTACCGTTATTAGTGATCACTACCTTGGGGATACCAAACCGGTAAACAATGTTCTGCCAGAGAAACTTCCTCATGTTCTGTTCTGTTATGCTTGGGAGTGCCTCGGCTTCTGCCCACTTTGTGAAGTAGTCAATGACCACCACTGTAAATTTTCTCTGTCCTTTTCCAGGAGGGAATAGACCAACGATGTCTATCCCCCACTGCGCGAATGGTCAAGAGCTCTGAATAAGTGTTAGCTTTTGGGCCAGCTGACTCGGGACATTAGAAAACCTCTGGCATTTGTCACACTTTTTTACAAACTCCCTAGTATCTTTCTCCAAGGTGGGCGAGTAGCAACCAACCCTTAAGATCTTGCCGGCCAGTGCTCTGTCGCCTGAGTGGTTACCGTAGACCCCTTCATGGATCTCCCTCATAACATAGTTTGCCTCTTGCTCATTCAAGCACCAAAGTAATAGGGAGTTGTTTCCCCTCTTGTAAAGAACACCGTCCATGATTAGGTATCTACTCGATTGGCACTGATTCTTCGGGCTTTATTCTTGTCTTCTGGCAGAACATCATTCTCCAAATACGCTCTGATCGGTTTGACCGACTCGGCTTCTTCTTGCACTTGGTTCACCTTTGGAGATTGGATGGTTGGATGATCAAGTATCTCCATTAGTACATCCGGACACTCCTCCCTGAGGAAGCAATCCTCGTTAGATGGTCGGCTTCCTCATTCTGAACTCTTGGAACTCGTTGAAGTTGGAACTTGAAAAATTTTCTGGACGAACTTCTTGCCCTTGCACAATATTCAGCCATATGCTTTTCCTTAGCTTCATACTCTCCTTGAATTTGCTCGACCACCAATTGGGAGTCGCTGAGTACCTTTATTCGTTCTGTCCTCATTCTTTTGGCCATTTGAATACCTGTGAGAATGGCCTCATACTCTGCTATATTGTTGGTGGCAGGGAATTTGAGCCGCAGAGCATATTTGAATTCGTGGCCTTCGGGAGACACAAGAATTATTCCGGCACCACTAAATTTATTTGTTGAGGAGCCATCCACATTCAGCATCCAGAGTTTGTCATCGCCTTCTTCTGGGTTTAGGTGCTCCTGACGAGTTGTAAATTCTGCAATGAAGTCAGCTGCAGCTTGTTCTTTTATTGCTTTTCTCGGCCGGTATTGGATATCGAACTAGCTAAGCTCGGCTGACCACTTCATAAGCCTACTTGATATTTCAGGCTTGTGGAGCACGTTCTTGAGGGGTTGGTCCGTGAGCACCACAATAGTGTGGGATTGGAAGTATACTCTCAGTCGCCGTGCCGCAGTCACAAAGGCGAAGGCCAATAACTCCATCTTAGGATATCTTTCCTCCGCTCCCCGGAGGGCCGTGCTCGTGTAATAGACCGGCTTCTGGATTCCATCCTCCTCTTGAACTAGTGCCAAGCTCACAACCGTGGATGAAACGGCGAGATAAATGAATAATTCTTTCCATGGGGTAGTCCGACTGAGCAGTGGGACAAACCCCAGGTACTGCTTAAGTTGCTTGAAATCTTCTTCACATTCAGCCGTCCATTTAAATGCCTTCCACAACACCTTAAAGAATGGGTGGCACTTGTCAATTGATTTGGAAATGAATCTGTTCAGTGCTGCCACCCTGCTAGTGAGCTTCTGAACTTCCTTTATACTTTGAGGGGGTTGCATCTCCATTAATGCTCTGACTTTTCCTAGATTAGCCTCTATCCCTCGACTGGAGACCATAAACCCATGGAACTTGCCAGATACCACCCCAAACGCGCACTTAGCAGAATTCAGTTTCATCCTGTATTTCCTCAAGGTGTCGAAAGTCTCTTGTAGATCAGTTGCATGCAACTTTGCCTTCTTCTCTTAACCAACATGTCGTATACGTAAACTTCCACATTTCGCCCAACCTAACTTCTGAACATTTTGTTCATGAGTCGCTAATAAGTTGCTCTACCATTCTTTAACTCGAAAGGCATGACATTATAACAGTAGAGTTCTCGATCAGTGATGAAGGCTGTATACTCTTGGTCACGCTCAGCCATCTTTATTTGGTTATATCCCGAAAATACATCCATGAAGGATAACATTTTATGGCCAGCTAATCAACAGCAAATCAATAGACAGCAGGGGGAAGTTATCTTTCGGACAAGCTTTATTCAAGTCGGTGAAGTCGACACACATTCGCCACTTGCCGTTTAACTTTTTCACCATTACTGCATTGGACAGCCAAGTGGGTTATTGGACCTCCCGAATGAACTTTGCTTTTATTAACTTGCCGACCTCTTCAGCAATTGTCTCATTTCTTTCAGGGCAGAAAACCCTTCTCTTTTGCTTTATTGGCTGAGCGATAGGAAAAATGTTAAGGTGATGAGCGATCACACCCGTGCTTATTCCCGGCATGTCTTCATAGGACCAAGCAAAGACTTCCGAGTTATTCAGTAAATAATCTTTTATCTCCTTTTTCAAAGGCTCGGGCGTTTCTGAGTCTACCTTTATTGTTTTCCCTTAACCGGGAGGGCCGACTTCCAGGTTCTCCATTTCCCCTTCTGGCTCTCATCTCTTTATTTCTTCTTCGTCTCAGACTTCTAGCCCATAAATCACCAGGGCTTCCCTGGGAGTCTCTTCTTTTAGGGAGGACACATAACATTCTTGAGCCATCTTCTGGTCGCCTTTGACACATCCGACCCCATCTTCGGTCGGAAACTTGACACGAAGATGGTAAGTGGATGTGACCGCTTAGAATGTATTGAGAACTGTCCTTCCAAGGATCACGTTGTGAGCCGAAGGACAATCCACCACCAAGAAGTTGATTATCTTCGTGGCTTGGTGAGGTCTCTCTCCGAGGGTGACGGACAGAGTTATCGAGCCGAGCGGCACTACCCGATCTCCAGTGAAGCCGATCAGAGGAGAGGACACCGGATGCAACTTTTTCCGGTCGATTCTCTTTTTTTCAAATGCCCCCTAGTAAAGAATGTCTGCCGAACTCCCACTATTGACAAGAATTCTCCAAGTCTTGAAGTTAGCAATTATAGATGAAACAACGAGGGGGTCATCATGAGATTGAGAGCTCTTATTTGCTTCCTCCTCCGTGAAGGAGATCGATAGGGACTCGGTCTTCACTTTCTTGTTCGAGCGATCGACCACATGTATCTCTCTCGGGGTGTTTAGCTTCCAAGCGTATCTCCTCTGAGAAGAGGAAGATTCTCTTCCTGATGCAAAACTGCCCGAGATGACCCTAATTTCCCCGATCGGGTTCTGGTTTTGCTTGACTGGGTTGGGACTTCGTCTCCCCGGTGCCAATCTTCTCGGGCTCCACTGATTGGGAGCTCTCCCTTCAGGTCTTCTATTGTTCTGACCAAGCAGGAATCTCCCGAGTCGACCTTGGCGTACTAGCTCCTAGACCGTCCTCTTGAGGTCATAACACTCTTCAGTGTCGTGGCCATGATCCCGATGATAATGGCAGTATTTGTTTAGGGGTCAACTTTCTACCGGGGATTTCAATGGCTCTGGCCATCTGAAATCTCGATCGTTCTTGATCTCGAAGAGCACATTCGCCAAGCTGGTGTTCAGTGGAGTAAAGTCCCGTCGATCGTCGTATCGTCGGTTGTCAATCTCTGTGGCCCTCTATCTGGCTTGGTATCGAACCTCCTGCTCTTGGTATCTCTACCGCCCTTGGTGTCATTTGGGACATCGTGCCTCTTTTTTTCGGACCTGGAACCAGAAGCTCCATCTGCATCTTTCTTGGCTTTCATCGCATCCTCCATGTTGATGTATTTTTGAGCCCGAAACATGAGCTCTGCCAAATCAGATTACTGCCTCGACACCGGTCTAGTGCTTGTCAAAGAGCCTCCGATAGTTAAGTTAGTAAGAAAGTTGAGAAAGTATTTTGGCATAGTAAGAGTAAGGCAAAAACGATTTGTGTACCTGAGTACCGGAGATCACCGTATTTATAGGAGATATATTGACTTGCATAGTGTAATGCATGGTGGTAGTATGGAATCAATATCCTTATCCACTAGTATTGTGCCATGTGCGCTATAAGATTCCTGGCAAATATTTCTCGGCTAGTCGTCAAAGCCGCCAGTAGGCAGTACCGTTAGTGGGTAGGTAACACCTCTCACAGTGGATATTGGCAGATATCGCGGAAGAAGTCAGAGAGTGGTGGTACGTGCGACACGTGGATATCTTTGTCTTATTTCGCAGGTTCGACTGTGCCTTCTGATTAAATGGTCGGTCGATCAACCGATGATTTAGTGAGATGTATCAAACTTTCGGATCGTATGATGGTCGGTCGAGCCGAGACAGTTTGGATCCGTCGGGTGTAAGCGATTGATCGGGCTCACCCTATCACTCATTAAATATTAATTATATTTATATAATCATATATAACAGAAATATGGATAATTTTTATTTTTAATAATATTATTTTATTTAGTTATTTTCTATCATAAATATTTTATAAATATTACTTTAATTTAATTAAAAAAAGTTTTTTTAGACAAGAACGGCGATAGGAATAAAAATCTGTATTTGAATGGGATGGATGGGAGGATGGTAAAATAATTTTATCCTCCAATGAAGACGAGAGAAGAAAAATGAGAGTAGAAATAGTTAATTCGGAGCTGAGACAAAGGAATTCCCTCTATATATTTATCCGGTTGACATCCTACTGTGAATGCACGCCTTGATAAAACTAATCAGACGCCTGATTGAATTAATTAATTACGACTTGTATTATAATATTTGATTACAACAGGATTAATGTTAAACAATTTGAAACTGACACACCTATATCTATAATACTTTTTAGTTGTTAGATAAACTTGACGTTATCTTAGGATTATCACCTTGATTAGAGTTATGCAGGTCAAATCACGAAGCGTGGACTTGATTTCGTTGTCCAAGTGACAAGGGGTTGTTTGATTGTCAAAAAAAAAAAAAAAAAAAAAAAAAAATACAAATATTTGATGTAGAAGTGTTATGTGATGAAATTTGATTGAAAAAAATTTAAAAAATTAATAAAAATTTAGGAATTTTGATTGATTTTAGTATATCAAACACTCCCATGTTAAATTTCAAAATGTTTTTCAAACTCTTACCATACACTCGTTTGGAATATCAGGGAAAAAAAAAATCTTTATCATTTTTATTTTTTTTAACCTTTTCAATATAAATTTTTTTTAATTTTTTCTTACTTTTTTTAACTTTTCTCAAAATTTACTAATTTTTTTTTATACTTTTCGAGAAATTCATCAAATGTATAACGACCTAAAATTTACTTAATTTTTTTAACCAAAATTTAACACTCCAAACAAGCACCACATCCCTGACGTATTTGAGCCAGGCCGAATAGAGTTTTTGTTTATTCAAATTTAATTTGAGTTTAAGTGAGTTTTTGTATAAACACAAATTTGGTTTAAAAATAAAAAAAATTTAACTTTAAAATTAGTTCAAAAGTAATTTGATTAAATTAAAATGTTATCTTTTTGGTATAAAATATAATAAGTTTTATATTAATATAATAAATTAATAATATAAAAATATGTTTATATTAGAGATATATATTATTTTATCGAGTTAGTTCACGAGTTTTTATATTGAACACTTTTAAATTTGATTTTAAACGAGTTACAAATTAAACTTGTTAAAGTTATGAGTCAAATTTTTCTCAAACTATTTGAATTTGACTCAAAATAAATTTAACTCATATTACTTAAATTTGACTTAAATGAATTTAACTTGTAACAGTCCTTTTTTATATTGTGGGAGTGTTTGGAGCACGAATAGTGTTGGAAAACTTTGAAAAATTTTGAAATTCTTTGTTACTTTTTCACACTTTCACACTTATTCTAACTTAAAAAAAAAGTTAATATTTTTTTAAAAAAATTGTATGACTCGAGTTTAATTAATAGAATAGTTGTAATTTTTTTTTTTAATGTGACCACCGTTATATGAGCTACCACACAAGACCTATTGTCAATATTTTTTAACGAGATTTCAAAACTATTCCGACAAATTTGCTGAGCGGTTCGGTCGAGATTGGTGTTGGATTTGAAAATGATCACTATATATTTCAAACTCGTTTCGACAGACTCAAAAAATCATTCAAACGGATTTAAAAATACAAAAAGTTAACATAAAAATCAAAAAGTTTCACTATTCATCTCTGAAAGATGTGATTTCGCACCAAATATCTAAAAATCACTCAAACCACGTTTTTCATTATTTTTCATCACATCAAACGCCCTCTATATGTACATGTTGGTTGGGGGCTATATTTGATATAGTTAATGCTCCAAGGATTCGAGTTTGGGTCAAGATCTAATTTTCATAATTTAATAGGGTGAATGCACTTTTTACACTATTCTTCATAACCCTAAGATCATAACATTTAGCATAGCAAAAATCATATAAGATGAAAAATCAACTTTTTTTGTACTTAAACTAAGGTTTAGTTTAAAAAAAAAAGTTAATTTTTTAGTAATTGGTTACTAAAAAAGTAATTTTTTTATGTTTTGTAAGAAAAAAAAAGTTAATTTTTTATTAATTTGATATTTTTATTCTTTATGATTTGAAAAAAAATTAAACTATGAGAAGATAAATTTAATTAATTTAAAAAAGTTAAAAAATTTAAAAGGCCAAAAATTAAAAAAGTCGACTATACTTGTCAAACGCAACCTAGGTCTAAAAAATAAAAATGCATTGAGCGTCCGAATAATTATTGCTCGCGTGATAGTGGAGAGAAATGCTAGTATAGACAACTGGCATTAATGGAAGATAAAATGAAAGAGACGACTGAGATGTTGCCACGGCATCATCGAATTTCCGGAAGCAGTGGCCCCCACCCAAAGGTAAAGATCAAATCGGAGGCTCCTAAAAGAAAAAGAAAGTGCTGGGGATGCGGCCACCGGACCAACAACACTGTGGAGGAGCCCCCATTTGCGAATTGCCGTCTCCCCTTAGATCCGATTTCGGAAATTATTATATCTCCTCCGTTCGCGGCGGCGGTGCTGGTGGTGGATGGCAAGTAGGGCCAACAAGTACGCCTCCCTTAACTTCAACGACATCTACGAGAAGAAGGTCACCAATCCCACCAACAAGCAACACCCCTCCTCTTCTTCGTCTCCGTCTCCGTCGCCTCTCACGAGTTCCAGCAAATCCATTCTCTCCAATTCTCGCATCCATGGCAACATGCTCGTCCTGAGCCGCCCCTCTCCCAAACCCATCTCTCAACCCTCCGCTCCTCCACCACAATCGCAGCCGCAACCGCAGCCACCACAGCACCATCCGCAACAACCACCCGCCGTTTCGGATCAAACCCAGTCTGAATCGGACGCCATATCTCTCCGTCCACAGGGCCGAACAGGGTCGGGACCAACTTTGGCTCCCTCTCCTTTGACGTTGCCAAAGCCGGACAAAGAATTCTCGCCGTCTCCATCGCCATCTCCATCGCCGAAGACGAACAAGTTCGTTCCGCCTCATCTTCGGCCGGGATTCGTGGGCCGGGAGGAGAAGCCAGGGCCTGAATTCCAGAAGCAACAGGGAGTCCGGTCCAGGGAGTTTGGAGGTCACCGGCAGGCGCATTTTGGGTCGCCAAATAGGTACGGGGAAGACGGGCGACCGAAATCTGGAGGTGGGAATGAGAGAATGCGCGGAGTTGGTGACTCTGATCGTAGGGATATGAATCGGCCTGGTTCGAGTGGGGCTCGCCCGAGTTCCAGTGGATGATGGTTCGGTACTCACAAACCTCTCTTTGTGCTTTTGGAACATATATGTATCTGCGTGCATTTACATCTGTTCATAAATGGAATTATTTGACATTGATGACATTTTTATTTCGTTTATTATTCTATAACTTTCATTAAGATGGCATGGGAACCATTTGCAGTTGAAGGTGAAAGCACATGTAAGTCACATGTAGGTTAAAGATGGAGTGGGTATTCCAAGGGTTGTGAAATTCAATGAAGCGTAATTGGAGAAATGGCTTTGTTGATATGAACATAGAGGAAGATTTTGGAGAAGGGATTTGTTGGCGAAACAACAGTGAGTGGTGAATGGGAAGATTTGTCAACAATAGATGGGGAAGGGAGCTCATTGTAGTTTGTGGAAAAGTATTAAAGGTTTATTGCAAGAATTTTGAGGCATTCTTCTATTGAGGTGGCTAAAGGGAATATATTAAAGTTTTGAAAGGATGAATGGATAGATGGAAATTGTTTGAAGATTTGTTCCAAAAAATGAGTTAGCAGTGGATTAAGAAACTACTATGGTGAAGTGTGGTTTATCAATATTTAATAGTGTCATGGAATTTTGATCTAAGAATATACCTTCAAAATTGAGGGGTTGACAATTAGTTGAATTTGATGAATTTTGTTATATATCCAAATGGTGGGGAAAGGGCAGGACGAACATTGATGGTTTAGGATCAAGGCCAGTGAATTTACTTTGAAGACTTTCTAGGATGCAGTGGTCGATAGCGGGGTGGATTCTTTTCCTTGGAACCTTATTTGTCCTTCGGGGCACCTACAGAAGTTGCCTTCTTTGTTTGGTGTTTGACTATTGATAATCTTAATGGTAGAAGGTATATCATTGTCAGTAGGTGCTATCTTTGTAAAAGTGAGGATGAAACTATCAATCCTAGTTTTGTTCACTGTACGTGGGCAAAGTAGTTATGGGATTTAATATTATCTCATTTTGGCATAACATGGGTTCTTCCTAATGAAGCCAAAAAGGTTTTTTTTTGACTTGGTGATGTGCAAAAATAAATAAAAAAAAGGGTGTAAAGTCAGTAGGATTATTTTTGTTTGTTTGACTTGGCTTTACATGCTGGTAAAGTAATAGCTGAGTTTTTCAAAATTTAGAATCTCATTTTTTTTAGAATAAAAAGTATTTTTTTATCTGTCTTTTATAGTTGGTTATCTAGGGGCAAAGAGCCTGATTTCGATCATATTTTAGATTTCGTTGAGAGTATCAATTTGTAATTATAGGCTGTGCCTAGGTTTTTTACGGAGACTTTTGCCCAAAGCATGCACAACTTGTACAAAATTCCTTCGCCCATTCAGTCAAAATAACAATTCCCTAACCCATGCACTAGGAGAAGTCATTGTTTAAAACAATGATTTCAGCCTCTACCAAAGCACATGTCATTGTTATAAATGACTTTAAAAGTTGTCTTTACAAACAATGACTTTAAAGTTGTCTAACATTAAAATGCTTCATCAGTGTACTTTTGTTGAATTCACAAAAAGACCTCCAACCTTAAAAGACTTTACAATCCTCTTTCGATGTGATCATTTGAAAAGACGACTTTAGGTCTTTTTGTTTTTTTGACATAATCTACGATTGAAGTTGCCATTTCAAACAATGGCTTGGTGGGTGCATGGGTTAGGGAATTATTTTTTTTTTTTATTTTTGACTGAAGAAATTTTGTTCCCTTCTTGCACGCTTGGGAAGAAAGGTCTTTTTTTATGTATTTGGTTGGTATCCCCTTCATACCCTTTTCAATAAATTGTTTGAATTATTCTTTCTTAATAAAAAATAAAATAAACAAATAACAGGACATGACAACACTTTACGTATATTCTAGTTGTTCTTTATTTGATGTCATCTATATCTCCATTTATGTGGGTGTGTATCTCCTAGTGCTGCTATTTTATAATTGTACTCCTAACTATAGGATCTGTTGTCCAACTAATAATCTGGTGACTCTGGGGTCAAATTCGTAGGGAATGAATATTTCTAATGTTGTTATCATGTAGTCCTGGAAGTCAATTGAATTGAATACTGTAAACTGGAGAGGATTTACTGAAAGGTTTGACACACCTAAATAGGTTGTTGCTATTTAATATTTATACACATTCAATATACACATATAATAAATACTGTGTAAGGAAACTAAACTAGGTACATATATCCTAAATATATAAATACTAGATACACTAGGTACGTATGTCAATACTTCCCTTCAAGTTGGAACATATATGTCATATATTCTAAGTTTATTATAAATAAACCTTATTTTAAATCCCTTAAGAGTTTTGGTAAACAAATTAACAAGTTGATCTTCAGACTTCACATGATTAGTCTTTATCACATTCTGTAGAATTTTTTCTTTGACAAATTGACAGTCGATCTCAATATGTTTAGTCCTCTCGTAAAATACGGGATTAGAGGCAATATGAATCGCAACCTTCTTATCACATAGTAATTCTATGGGCTGTGAGTGACAAACTCTCAATTCTGTTAACATGTTTTGTATCCAGATCGGCTCACAAGATGTGTATGACATTGTTCTATACTCTGACTCAGCATTTGACCGTGCTACTACAGTCTATTTTTTACTCTTTCAGGATACTAAATTTTCTTTAACAAAGATATAATACCCAGTCGTAAATCGTCAATTTGATGGTTACCTAGCCCAGTCTGCATCAGTGTACCTATAAACTAAAGTGTGTCCATTGTTTTTGTACAGTAAGCCTTTACCTAGTGAACCTTTTAGGTATCTCAAAATCTGAATAGCATTCTAATGACTATTATGAGGTGATTCTAGGAACTGACTGATCACACTCGTGACCCAAGAAATATCAGGTCACCAAGAAATATTAGGTCTGGTGACTGTTAAGTAATTTTGCTTCCCAACCGACCTCCGATAATGACTAGAATCATGCAACAACTCTCCTTGATCGGTAATTAACTTGGTATTTAGCTCTATTGGAATATCTACAAGTTTGGAACTCAACATACCTGTCTTGGTCAACAAATCAAAAATATATTTTCTTTGAGAGAGAGAAATACTCATGCGTGACTGGGTAATCTCAATTCCCAAGAAGTGTTTTAATAGTCCCAAATCCGTAGTGCTAAACTTACTTTGAAGGAAAATCTTCAAATTAGCAATATCTTGGGAATCATCATCTGTGATAATAATGTCATCTACATAACAAGGAGCCAAATCTGTCCTTTAAAAGAATAATGATAAAAGACTGAATGATCAACTTTATACCGAACTAGGCCAAATTCAGTGGCAACAACGCTAAATCGGCCAAACCATGCCTGAGGAGACTGTTTTAAGCCATATAATGATTCTTCAGTGTACAAACCAACCCAGACTTCTCCTATGTAACAAACCAAGGAGGTTGCTCGATATATGCTTCCTTAGCAAGATCACCGTGCAAAAATGCAGTTTTCATGTCAAGTTGGTCTAGAGACCAATGATAGATTGCAGCTAGAGAGATTATAAGACGAATAAAGGTAGTCTTAGCAACAGGAGAAAAGGTCTTGGAGAAGTTTAAATCATAAACTTAAGTATATCTCTTTGCGACCAAGCGCTCCTTTAACCTATCTACATTACCATTATGACGAACTTTGACAATATATACACAACGACAACTAATCACAAACCTATCAGGAGGGAGAGAAACTAGTTCTCAAGTATCATTAGCTTGAAAAATAGACATCTCATCTTCCATAACAGAATGCCACTCATGGTGAGAAAGTGCTTCAGAAACAATTTTAGGAACAAAAACAAAGTTTAAAGATGTAAAAAATGAACAATAGGAGGGTGATAATGCATCATAAGACAAAAAATGAGAAATAAGATGGGAAGTGTAAGAATGTGTACCCTTCTGAAGAGCAATAAGAATATCTAAATCACTTATAGGAGCTAGCGGCATGAGAGAAGCAGATGGCGGAGCACTAGAAGCAGGAGGTGGAGTAGTTACTTGTCGACACCTAGTGTAGACTTGTAAGTTAGGACGAGACAAACAACTAAATGAACTCAAAAGGAGTGTGGTGATTGGCTGAACTAGACTCAACTAGAATAGTAGGGAAAGAAAAATTCTCTTCAAGGATAGACTGAGAGAAAAATGGGATAGACTCAAATAAAGTGATATTTGCACAAATAAAGAATTGGTTAAAAGAAGGACTATAACAACGGTGATGCAGCACTAAGCAAAGAAAAGAAGGGGGAAGAAAGGGGAAGAAGGGAAGAGGAAGGAGCAACCGTCTGG
>JAVXUM010000037.1:25782986-25794196 GCA_035590655.1 Pouteria glomerata
TAAACCCAACACTAGAAAAGCCCAAAACAAATGGATCCAAAATAACCTCTAATAAAATAAACTTAATATTAATAATATCCAAACAATTGGGTCCAAATAATAAAATAATAAAAAAAATAAATCTGCAAATTTGATGTCCGCATCAAACGGTGTCCTTTTTGTTACCTAAAATACCTTAAAAAGACACACTTATGAGTACATGCATCCAATTTATCAATCTCAGGCGCAAGTTGATGGACAAATGAAACACACCCAAAATCTGAGATACAAGAAAAAATAAAAGTTTGTCAGAGAATAACACAGAATGAGGGATTAATCTTTTGAGAACAGAAGGGGGCGTGCGATTAATTAAATAACATGCAGTTAAAACAGCATCACTCCAAAAGATTTGGGAACTTTCATTTGAAAAAGTAGACATCAAGCCGTTTGAATAAGATATAAGTTCTTGCATTCAGCAATCTCATTTTGTTGTGGTTTACGGGAACAGGAAGACTAATGAACATACCAGAAGAGGTCATAAAATCAATAAAAGGTTTAGAAAAATATTCTTTTGCATTATCACTATGAAAAATTTGCACAAGTACATCAAACTGGGTTTTAATTTTAGCACGGAAAGCTTGAAAAATGAAAAATAGTTCAAAATGATATTTCATAAAATAAATCCATGTAATTCTTGAGAAATCATCCACAGAAGTGACAAAATTCCGAAATTTCAATTTTGAAGTAACCTGTCTAGGACCCAAAACATCCAAATGAACTAATGAAAAAGGACTCGATGACCTTTTATTAACTCGGAAAGCAAAAGGGACACAATGATACTTTTCCAACTGCATAATTCACAATTTAAAGACTGTGAATGATGTAAGCTAATAACCATGCATTTTAGTTTATTCAAAGATGGATAACTAAGACGACAGTGAATTTCTAAAGGGAAAATTATTGTAGGATAAGCTCTAGGTATCTCGGTATCAAGATGGTAGGCTCTTCCAGTTTCCTGTCCTCTACTAATCTTCTCCCTTGTCTTCGTATCCTAAATAACAACAGAATTAAGAAAGAAGGTCACTAAACAATTATAGTGCTTCGTAAGTTGACTAACATATATAAGATTAAAAGGAAAAAAAAAAAAGGGACATAGAATACTGACGCTAGAGAAAGAAAAGGAAATGAATGACTTCATTAACACTATTGACTAAGGTAGTTGACCCATTGATTAAAGTAACTGCTGAAAGAGGTAAAATATTGAATATTAGAAGACAATGAAAATGTTCCACATATATGATTGGAAGTACCAAAGTCTATAATCCAATAAGGAGGAGGATGAGTGGAGAGACATGTAATGGAATTATCTTGTTGAGCAAAGAAAGAGGAAAGACGAGAGGTTTAATGAGCTGTCTGATATCGTAGGAATCTTAAATACTCTCCTTTAAAAAGAGTTATAGTCTATGGATGCTGGCTAGTAGAAGAATATGAAGAGGCTATATGTGCCATTTGTTTTTTTTTTTTTTTTTGGGGGGGGGGGTTTACAATCAACTCCAACACTGAATTTATTCTTGAAAATTTTTAGAAATCAGACAAGTAAAAAACAGAAGTCTGACAGGCGAAGGACTACTATAGTCTCTTGAAAAACCAACCCAAAACACTCGATTGAGAAAATCAACCAAACAGTACTCGGTTGAGAGAAAAGTTGCGAACATGTAGTGGAAATGGCGACGTTGCGAATAGTGTTGAATCATGTTGGTTGGAACAGACTAAGAGAGTCGCTGGGAGGAGATGAGAAGACTGGAAGAAGACCAGAGATTGATTGGTCATTTCAAGTGCTTGCACGCGCCAGCTTGACAGGCGGCGCGTGAGTCTCACGCATAGAGGTCTTGGTGGCGCGTGAGAAACTTTTCGGTGACGAGCTTTCTTCGAAGGCGATTGCTAGTCTTTGACGACTCTTTCGAGATGCGGCTTTGGTCAAAACAAGCACCAAACAATGACACATCAACAATCGTTAGTGACGATGGCAAAATCTTCTTCGTGACTGAGTTCTGACAAATAAAAACGAAGTAGAAACTTCTGGGTTTTTGATCCTTCAACTCATGTATAGCTAGTGTTTCTTGATACGCATAAGAATCGACGCTCTGATACCATGTAAACTGGAAAGGATTTATTGAAAGGCTTGATACACCCAAATGGGCTGTCACTACTTAATATTTATGCACATTCAATATACACATACAATAAATACTGTATAAGGAATTTGCATTAGGTACTATCTTCTAGATACATAAATACCTGATACACTAGGTACATACATCAACAAATAAAATATGTTTGGGATTTATTGTATGGATTAAAAAATGATGGCTTTGAGTAGTGGTAAGGTTGTTCCATTGCGATCTAAAGGTCAAGTTCAAATCTTGGAATCAACCTCTTTACTTGTAGAGGAAAGATTATCTACATCTGACTGACGCTCCTTAAACTCCATAATGTGGTGTATTGGGTTTCTCTTTTTATTTTATTAATTGAAATTAAGTTGAAACTAAATTAATTCCACTTAAGCGAATACCAAAAGTGATTTTGAATCAAGAATATTCATGAATCACTGTTTTTTCAAGATTAAAGTTGGGGTTTTGATATGCCATATTCAATGCAACAAAAGTGTGTTGAACTTGGAATTTTTTTTGATTGGTTAAAAACAATTAGGATTAATGTTTTTTATTAGAATTGAAGATCTATGCATAGAAGCATATGGATTACAAGCATCTATTATACCAAAATTTGATTTGTGAATGATAGATTAAACAATTTGAAATCTAGCAAACTATTGTAAAACGATCATTCATTATCCACAAGGGGAGAAAGCACATGAATCACAGTTATAAAATGTTAGAATATAGGATTTATTTTGTTTCTTTATTGAGTTGTCCTAGCTGTATTTCCTATTTTTCTTATTTAGGTACACTCTCCTTTTAAATATAATTGATGGGAGAAGGGGGAAATAACTTCAATTCTCTCTCTCTCTCTCTCTCTCTCTCTCTAACTTGTATCAGAGCCAAATTTGGTCCCAAAAAAAAAAGAGAAATCGCAAGTCGCTGCAAATACACTGTTCTCGCTGCTGGCTAGTTCTTCGGTCATCGGAGTTCACCTTCGATTACACAAGTATGTGTTTGGCAATTATAATTAGCTATTCAGCTTTTAGTTACTCAGCTTTTAGGTTTTTTCTAAAATAATTGTATTTACTCTTTATATTTTTAATTTCTTTTAAACGATGAAAAACAAAAATGTTAAATTAACAAAAAACTACAAAGCTAATTTTTTTTCCTTCCTAAACACCCAAAAAAAAAAAAACATTAGCTTTTTAGTAGCTAGCAAACTTAGCCTAAAGGTATCATTGGCAGCCAATGATCACAGTCCGCTCTTAGTTGTCGCTGAATATCGCCTAACGCGCTCTCACATGCCGATCTACTTAGCGGCTCTAGATCTCACGCATCAAGAGATCCGTGCCATAAATCAAACATAAGATAATAAGGAAACATAATAAATCTTATATCCTAACATAAAATAATTCTAAACTATCAACTTTGTTCATACCTAATCAAGAACTCATAAAACCCCAACAGATCAAATCGGAATTCAAGATACATACCAAAACATGATTTTGTTAGTATCAAATTAAAACATACATAAAAAGCTAATTCAATTCATATAAATGCCGTAATTGTAGTCGGTCCGAACTAGGAGTTTACACAATCCATATGGTTATTTGCCAAAAATTAGATACAAAACTTAATTTTGAAACAAATATTCATCAACCAAGTGGAAAGAATGGATGCTGAATCAAAGAGGACGAAGAAAAGGAAGAAAACTTAAAACAATCCTAGTCCCTCTTCTCTGAGTTTCTCTCCTACTGTTCATAATGCTAGCAAAAAATGAGCCTTAACTCATCTACCACCTTGGAAAAGAGCTACCATTCGGACCATAGGCTGAACGGCCTGGTTGGTGATGAGATTCTGTTGTCTCTTGTTCTGTGGTCTTCACCATAGCGCTCATCTTGCAATACTGGATAGCGTTGCTTTTGGATTTGGCCCTTTCCCATTTTTCCACCCTTCGGGCATTTCTTTATAATTTTTGGTTGTTCATTTGCTCCTCTTTAGAACATTTGACTTGTGAACTTGTAGACAAACAAGTTTGAAGAGTTTCAATTATAAAATCCGAATTTAAGCTTATGCATGTATTGAACGTAGAACAATTTGTATCAATTATGCAATTTATAATGTTCATCACCCTGTCTGTCACTTGTCCTTATTCTGTACCCAATATCATGTTCTTTGTTGTCTTGACATTCCATTTCGACAGAGGTCTTGTATGTATGTGACAACTCTTAGTCATTGGGTTCTAGTTACAATTTTATTCCTGTTATTTTGATTTTGAATTTCTTTGGTAGATTAATGATTCCTCCCAGTGAACTTGATTTGTCCTACTGGAGGCAATTGATATTTGTCATTTTATCTAGACATGCTAGCTATCAGAGCTAAAGCGCCTAAAAAAAGCTATTCGATGTTGTTTCAGTGAGGATAACTTATGATTATATATATATATTTTACAATTTAATAGCAATCCAGTTTTTTTTGCTAGTAATTCTATTAGCCAAAACCAAATAAAATTGCCCGTTTTGTCCGGCGACAAATTGAAATTCAACCAGGGTGATCATATGTAGAGAGAGTTTGAATGAGACTCAAATATCAAAATTGTATCTTGAGTTGAAGAGGTTCTAACTATCCAAACAATAATCCTATTATTTAAGTTGAATTATTGACCACTAACTCATGTAAAAGTTGAAGTTAGAGAGGGTAAACCTATTATTTTGTGACACAATATACGGCTAACTGTTCCAAATGTGATATATGCCAATAGTGGTTGGGTGTATCTCATTCACAATAATGTCATGTTCCTATCTTTAGTTTTGTAAACTCCTTAGTATTGATGAACAAGTGTGTCCTCCAAGTATTAGATTCCAAATCGTCATAAGTATAGGGTCGGACATGTATTGGGGGAGTGTTGACTAGTGTCAGTGTTTCAAACAGATACATTATCTTTTTAAAAGTGTTCGGACTTCTTAGTTCCTAGATTTCTCAATGGTTGACTTAGCATCTGATAGATTGTGTTTGATTGGGGGATGTGGTAGGCGTGATTGTCAATCCTATGAGCCCCTCATATCTCAAGTTTTTTTTTTTGGCGACAGATATAGCATCTGTCCATATCTCATCCCCGGAGTAGTTTACTGCCAAGATCTGAAGGTCAACTTTCTTATTCCATTCCATTCCATTCCATATCCTCCCAACCAAACACTAGAAAAATAATTTATATGTTATATTCAATCTTATATATTAGTTGACCCGTGGGAAAACGTTTGATTTGGTTTGGTTTAGTTTTATTCAATCTTATATATTATCCCCTAGTATTATCTATGTTCTATCATTGTATCCGCCAATCGAACGTAGCCTTAGAAGTTAGATGCATAATGCACATTAGGAAAAGTTATTATGTTGTTGAGTTGACGTTTTTCTTATCAATATTTTAAAATGGTGCTTTTTGTTATGTAAGTTGTCACTTCCATTATCGGAAAACTGTAACCCATTTGAAGTCAGATGGAAAGACAAGAAGCAATAGCTGGGTCGGGTGAATGATCTCAAACTTGTCAATAATAATTAGTCTACTTAGAAGGTTGCAATTGGTCTTCCAGTAGACGGACCTTGTATATCATGCTTACTCTTGTAATTTTGCCATTGCGATATTATGATCCTTTTTCTAGTGTGTGTGTTTGTGAAGATAGCTGCTGGTTAAGAGTCAACTTCCTTGCCATTTGCTGTGTGTATATTTTATCCACCATTTATTTTTGTATGAAGACTCCTTGAAACAATGACTTCTTCATTTGTGAACTAGTTTTAGAGGTTCTGTGTGTTGAGAGTAATTAGTTGATGGATGAAATGAAGTGAAAATGGGGTATCGTTTTGTGCATTGTTATGATGGAGGCGTGGGTGGACCGAGTAAAGATTGCCCTCACTAATTTGGAAAATTACATACAGATTATTGATTTTGTTCTCTTTTACTTGTAAATTTTATTTTTGTCTCATTATTAAGCTTTTGCCCCTACTATTTTTTTCAATTTTGTCCCTATTTACTAAATTCCAAATTCTAGGTCCGCCCCTAGATGGAGGGTCTTTTGATTGTAATAGTTCTTACTGAAATCCGAACTTATTCATCAATGTGACAATTTGCCTCCGTACAGATTTGTTGTGTAGTGGTGGAGCTTCTTCCAAGGACAAAGTATGAAAAAACTTTTTTGATGCAAATGTATCCTCGCAATGGACAACTACAATTTTTGGTCCTGGAATCAGCATTTATCTAGAAGATTTTGGTAGATCTTCAAACTCCTGCAGATCAGAATCTGACTAAGCTGGTGCCTTATGGTTGTCTTCAAATAACTGACGGGTGATGAAATGTTAGTTTTAGTATTCTTTTTGAAGAGGAGGCTTGTGGATTGAACCCTTTCCAAATATTGTTCTGGTGGTTGGGATTGTTTTAGTTAAATAGAAAAGGAAGATGCTGGTGGAATTTATAATCTACTGTATGATTGTTTTCTGTTCATTTCGTACACCATTTTCTCAAAGGATTACTTCATTACGATTGCTGCTGCCCCCTAGGATAATATATTGTTTTGTGAGATATACACACAAAGCCATTTGTGCATGGAAATTTATAGGTTCAAAACCTGATAATCGTAACAGTTATCTGACTCCAAAATTACAACTTAAAAAAAAAAAATGGTAAAAAAGCGAATTTGAAGAAAATGAAACATGCCAAGCAGCCTCGGTTGGCTTCTGCATGTGGCTGTTAGTGATTTTTTTGATTTGGTGGGGGCTTTCTTGATTATTGTCATTGTCTAGTTTGATTTGTTATGGCTGTCAATGCTGTTGGTGCTTGTTAGTAGCCAGTTGATTAGATTTTCTGCTACTGTTTCCTTTGGAATTAATGCTATATATTGCACTTTTCAGTTACTACTTGTCGTCTCCGTTGGAAGACCAAAAAAAAAAAAAAAAAAAATTAACTTTTAGTGTTCTAGGTATTTGATAAAACACAAAAAGTTGAGTGTTTTGTCTACTGACAGGTTATTAATGCATTAATTTTTGTTTACGTGGCAAGGGGTATGCTGGTCATTTTATTCTAATTCAATTCAAAAGTTAGTAAAATTTTTATCAAATACGTGAAAAAGTTATTAAATTTTTTTTATTAAATACTTAAAAGTTGTTAAAAATTTTTACTTATTTTACTAAATATATCAAAAATTTTACTTGCCAAAAGTTGTCAAAGATTATAAAAAAAATTATCAAAAAATGTGACTTCCAAACATGGCCTTAGTTAAGGATGACAAAATAACAACTTGCAAATAATAATTTTATTTTTTCTTTATTATTCTTTATAATGTATAAATTCATGTTCAAATACAACTTAAAATTATTCTATGATAAAAAAATAATACCTTATTTTATTATTGAATGATAATTCTAATAATAAAATCATACATCATCACTAGTAATATTTTAGTTGTCAATTTTTGTGATCATTACGATGTATTTATGTATTTGTAACAAAGAAAATAATAATAATAAGTATTATTATCTCCATATAAAAATATAAATTGAGTGATTCAGCTTCATAACTAAAAATCTAGCTATAAGATAGGTTTGTTTTTGGGATTAGAGCTTGAGATTGGACTCTATGTCTATAAGGCCCACTGTAATCTCGCATTTGATTAAAAAAAAGGTGAGGGGGGATTATTAGTATCTTCTAACTATAATAGGGAGATGGAATTATTTATATTTTACTTTTTGAATTATTTTTCACCAAAATCTAAAGGTTCAAATTATTTTATGTGACATCACATATTAAATCACATCTTTTAGTTTATTTTATATTATGAAGTATTTGGAATGATAAAAAATGATAAAATTTAATAAAAATTGTGAGTTCATAATTCATATAATGAAATAGAAAATGAATAATTTTTAGAAATTTTTATTATTTTTAAATAATATTTAGAGTTTCACTTCTACCAATCGAACACCAAAATAATAATTCATCATGAAGTGTATGTAGCTAAAATTTTTCATTGCTTAAAGTTGTTTTCTTTTTTTTTTTCCTTTTTTATTTTTTTAATTAACAGCTTCTCATACTTTTAATTGATTAAAATTGCACCGCTGAAAGTATTTTGCCTCTGCCTTGGCGCCTGCACTTAAGAAACATTATAGATTTGTCATCTTCGACTCAAAGTTTACTTAACTATTAGTTATTCAATTTTTTATTTTTTTTAAAATAATTAAACTTACCTTTTTATATTTTAAATTTCTTTTAAACTATAACGAGTAAAATTATCAAATTAACAAAAAGTTAAAAAATTAACNNNNACGAGTAAAATTATCAAATTAACAAAAAGTTAAAAAATTAACTATTAAAAAATTAATTTTTTTCTTTTTCCAAACATAAAAGAAGTTAACTTTTTTGTATTTAGGGGGTGTTTGGAGTAGCGAAAAACAACGAAAAATAATGAAAAACGTGATTTGAGTAATATTTAGGTGTTTGGTGTCAAATCACGTTTTTCAGAGATGAATAGTGAAAAATATTGACTTTTGCAGAGAAATTCGTCGGAACAATTTTGAAATTCGTCAGAACGGTTTTCAAAATTTTTCAAAAAAATATTGACAATGGGTCTTGTTTGGTAGTTTAGATAACAGTGATTGCATTAAAAAAAATTACAGTTATTCGATTAATCGAACTCGAATTATGTAATTTTTTCTAAAGTTGTAATAGGTATGAATGTATAAAAAGTAATAGAGAATTTTAGAGTTTTCGAGAATTTTTCAGAGTTTCGTAGAGCTCTAAACAACCACTTAGCTGAAAAGCTAATTACTAGCTAAGTACAAAAAAAAATTAATTTTTTTATTTTCCAAACCAAGCCTTAATTAAAGCAAATGAAAAATTAAATTAAACTAATTAATTACAATATAGAATTCAAGGGCAGTACTATTCTATTTTATGAAATAACAAAACTATTTAGTATTCAATGCAAGCGGATTCACACAACCTGCTACATTCCATAAGTACTAAATTTTTATTTCAAAAATCCACGCCTTATATCATATTATATATCTATACAAAATAGGAGCCTTATATCATATTATATATCTATACAAAATAGGAACTAATACTGTTGCATTACTTAATTGGTGATACAGTTATGTGATACTTAATTATAATTATTTTGTGTCACATAGAATTTAACTTGCGTTACGATTATGACTGGTATATAATTATAACTAATTATACTAATTATAAAAAATTATTATTTTAAATAATTATTATTTTTATTTAATATACGTTTCTATTTTTATTTATATATATATATATAATGGCAACACTAATCAAGGAAAAACTTCAATGAGAGACCTCAAACCCAGAATGGGAGTGATCTTGTAGTCACTAAAGCCAGCACCAAAGAACAGCTTTGCCCATTCTTTTTCACTTCTCTCCTTGCCTGTGGCCAAAACCATCATCATCATATCAAAGAAGAGCTGAGTTTCAACCGATTGATGATCATCCTCTCCTTTCTCTTTGCCCACCACCATGTCAATGATAATCACCTTTCCTCCCTTCTCTTTGCTTGGAATTGCCTTCTTGCATTGCTTCAGGATCTTCACGCACTCTTCGTCACTCCAGTCGTGCAGTATCCACTGTAATTAATTAATTACCAGTTGCCACTATCCAGTTTAGACTTTCAAATATATATATATATATATAAAAGCAATGGTGACTAAAAATAAATGGGCAAAGTACCTTGAGTAAAATTGCATCAGCTGGAGGAGAAATTGCCTCAAACATGTCCCCTCCAACAAAGTTCAAATTCCCACTCCCTTGCAAGTTAGCAACCACGTGGGGGAGATCAAAAATAGTGCACTCCATGTTTGGGAAAGCATCGGCGACGGCCCTGGCAACAGTGCCAGTTCCACCCCCAACGTCAACCAACGAACCCAATCCCCCAAACACTCCCTTACACTCTTTAATCAGAACGCTCGCGACCAATCGCGCGTCACTCGCCATGGCCTCGTTCAAGAAATCGTTCAGCATAGGTTCGTGGGTAGCACAGTCCCAAACTGTGCACCCATTGGCGGTGTGAAACGGCGAGGGATCGCCGTTGGTAAGAAACGCCGTTAGAAAGTGCCATGGCTTCAGCAAAGCAGGATCAAGCACGAATAGCAAGAACTGCGACGCACTCAAGGGATTGTTCTTTAAGAGAAGCCGAGAAGCCGGCGTGAGCGTGTACTCGACTTCCTCATGCCGATCATCGTCTCCGGCGACGTTCCGTTGGAGGAAGAAACCGGAGCGAACGAGAACGCGCATGAGGCGGTAGATGCATTGAGCTTTAGATGGGTTTATGGGAAGTTGGGAGACTAATTTAGAAAGGGGCATGGGCTGGCCGTGGCACTGGATGATGTCTGGTATGCCTAGCTGAACCGCGCATTTTAGTGTTGCCGACTTTATGAAGTTGAATGTTTGGTTCCATATGAAAGCTTGTGCTTCAAGAAGCTCACTAGATCTCTCAACGTTAACCTCAGGCATCGTGTGTGTGTGTGTGTATATATATATTTGTATAGGCTGTTGTTATTCGATCGATGCTCTCTCGCTCTTTCTCTACGTATATATAAAACCATAAAGCACTGACTCTATAGATATATATAGAGCTGTAGGAATTTCTTACAATCAATACGATAGAAATAGAAATTTTTTTGAACACGTTTGCCACGTCTCATATCTGTTATCGATTGCATCGCTAATTTTTATCACATGTACACAGGATTGTTTTATTTTTATTTTATTTTTTTTCTAAAATTAAAGATAAAATCCTATAAAATAGAAAAATAATACAATCAATCAAACTAAATTCTCGTCACAACATATATAAGGTGTGTTTGGAATTGTATAAAATAAAAAGTTATAATATTTCGGGTTTTATGTATTAAGTATAAAATTGTATAAAATTTAAAAGTTAGTATCTCATTTTTTGTATTGTGAGTAAAAAGATAATATTTTATAATCTCGTAATTCGTGTTTGTAGAAATTTATAGAGATTTGTAAGATTTCATTTTATTTTGTTGTTTGCCAAATGCTAC
>JAVXUM010000037.1:25858687-25888466 GCA_035590655.1 Pouteria glomerata
GGAAGGATATACAAACCTGGATGGACAAGTTAAACACACTCTAGTTCTGCCAAAATTTCCCGGGACAGGACCCATATCAGTAACTTCAGCTCGCCTGTGAGACAGTGCTTCCATGACTAACCCCACATGCTCATCATTTACCTAAGTGACAAGAAATGGTCTAAAGGTTCTGAGCCCCAAAGGCAGAAAGTTAGCATTATTGTAAGAATAAATTTCTTACCTCAATTGTCACTTCTTCGATTGGCTCCAGCTTTGCACCATTTTCAGTTTTATACCTGATTCAATTCAATAATATTTGTCAAGCACTGAAGTGCACCAAATCCCCAGAAAAATAATTGACTAGACTCAACACATTCTGGAATCTGAAAGGCATGTGACAACAGAATTCCAGAACACAGTCCAGCAAAATTTCACATCCGTATGCGAGAGAGAGAGAGAAATGGGGCAAACAAACAAAGAACATGACTGAAAAAAAAAGCATAAAAGGTCACAAATTTAAAAGGAAAATGGTAATCAGAAAACTCAAGAACACACATAACTGATAGATAATTTCACAGAGATCATAAATACATCAAATTCTTGAGTTTGTTTACACTGCTAAGTTTTACAAGGAGATTTAAGAAAGACAGTAGGAAGTTGGTAACAAAATAATCATGACAATTTCCAAGGAATCAGGCAGAAGATAGTTTTCTCTACAAGAGCAAGTATGTGCCCGACAAACACAGGAATTGATAAATGTCCACAAGACAATAAACAGCAGCTGGTTGGGAAAAAATTGATCCCTGACCTTCTGGTGCAATTAATTGCAAAGTTAGCACCAAAAATTTTTAAACGAAAACCATTGCTTTGTTTTGTTATTCATAGGGATTAATGATTGTGTTACAATTTACCTTTAAAGCAAGCGAGGAAAAAAAAAACAAAAAAAAATTAAAAGAATCAATCTATTAAGTTGTTACAGCAAAAAATAAATAAAAAGTTATATGTTCTCTGATTCTTGCACAACGAGAATAGTCTACCAAAATTATCAAGATATAAATGTTGGGGAAAAAAAGATAAAAAAATAAATAAGTCTACCTTCTCCGACTCTTACACAACAAGAATAGTCTACCAAGGTTATGAAGAGATAAAGGTCAGAAACAAATAAAAAACATTAAGAGAACAAATTTCTTTAAGAAAATTCACACTTCATACATGCTAAGAAACATATAGAGGCAATCACAATTACACTATTTTCCTCATTCATCTTTCATAATTGTACAAAATAAAACAAACCCTAACTTCATAATCAAAAAGTTACTCCCTGTGCTAAACAAGCATCCAAATATCCTGCATCAGCATGTACTATATAGAAATAATATCATTATACTGCATAGTTGCACTCGCGGTGTGCTAAGTGTTATGCACATTTAAGATCAGGTTAGATGGGGATATTTAAGGCCTGATACCATCCAACCTGACACTGGGGTAGCAAATTTCCTAATCCATGTAGGACCAAACAGCAGTCCTCAGGCTGGCTTATTGAGTGGGTGGAGATCATGGAGTAAGGGGTTCCACTTCTGCCTTACCATGCAGGTGGAGACGATGGAGTAGGTTCACCTCTAGAGTCGCAGTCATAACAATCCCTAGGTCAGTAAGACTAGAGTGACAGCACACTAACAAAGTTACAATTTTCCTTAGGAAGCACCCTTTGCAGTTATAATTCACTTGTAAATTAGCATTTATCCTGTTGAGGAGTTTATAGCCAAAATAAGGATGCTCCGACTGTCCCTATATGACATAATGGAAAAATGACAAAATAAATAATAGATAATCATTGGTCTTGAGGCTTGGGAGATTCAGGGGATCTCATGCACTAATATCGACACTTAGAAAATGTTAGCTGGAATGTGGATCATTTCAGTACATGAAACAAAAAAAGGAACAAAATACCCTTGTACTCTAAAATATGGTACAGTGGGGGACAGATTTCTCAGAGGCGTCATATTATTAAAATATTTTGATATACAAAAGTGACTTATTTTAAAAAATAATAATGAAAATTAATCAAGAAAATTAAATAGTGTGAATATTCACAAAACTAAGTGCACTTTCTGTTTGATATATATCTTTACTTATTATCCTTTCGTAAAATTTTGAACTTATTAGTTATAATCACGATTTGTTATCAATTTACTATTTTCTAATATCTTTTCTAATGAAAATATAATATAATTTGTTCAAATCGCTAAATTTAATTTATTGGAATATAGTCCTAGGTTTCAGAACATTTACCTAAAAGTGGTTTGCAGGAATAGAAATGATTTGTGGTAACTATGGTCCTAGAGACACTTAGTGCATGACATTTACATAAAAGATACACCACCAACTCCACGTGAATACCAGCTGATTATGTTCATTGTTTGAGTTCTCATTTGATAATGTGTTAACAAGCATCTTACAGCAGAAAGCAACCCAATACAAGAGCAATTACCAAAATATTATCTCCAATAGCATCAAGAAGCAACTACAAAATTGATCTAAGAGCGTCAAAATTAAGAAGAAACATTAAATAGGACACCACTTAGCTCTATCCTAACTGTGCAGGTTCACCTCTGTCCTCAAAATTGAATCAACTTACAACACCGTTACCCTTCGAATTTGACTTTGATGAGCTTACCCAATAAATGATGCTTGTATACTTAAAATACAAATGAAGAATGGGAAGAAAAGCTAGTGCTCAAAACTAGGTTCAAATAGAACTCACATGACTTTAGGTGGTGACACAGATAGCTCGAAACCTTCACGCCTCATATTCTCGATTAAGATACCTGTTAACCCTCATCAAGAAAAATACATTTAAAAATACATTTAGCATGTAATTGATAAATGCTGATAAAAGGTAAAAATGCAAGAGGACTACGTATCAGTAATAACATAAACTATTCCATTTTTCAAGAAAATAGAGAACCAAAGGCCCTTTAGAGCAGCCTCTAAAGGGTACAAACATATGGATAATGGGTTAAGGAAAAACTGACCCAATTGAAGCTCTCCTCTACCCTGAACTTCATATGAATCTGACAAACCCGGGATCACATTTATGGCAAGATTTGTTTCTGCTTCTGCCATTAGCCGATCACCAATTTTTCCACCAGTCAACTATAACAAATCAATCAGAAAATCAGATCACCTCATACATAGGCAAAAAATTGTGAGAGCAAGAAAAACTTAGAAACATAAAGACGAAACAGAAGCACAACTGGCATGTGAAAGCAGAAGTCTAAACTAGTGGGTCTGCACTTGATCATGTTACAACTTCATTATAATAGTAGTGAACAATATTGATAAGAAGTTCAAAGTGTGAGGAACTGTGCATACAACCAAGAGCAAAAACAGGTTGGGTTACAGGATATATCTCATTCTAGGAAGTTTAGGATGAAAAAGTTTCATAAAAGTAATTGAGAAAAAAAAAGTTGACCAGGATAAAGTTGATTAAGCCTCTACAATTTGTTGACCAGGATAAAGCTGCATAGCCTTCAAAGTTGTAACTTCCCCACCAAGCAGCCACCTTCTCCTTGAACCCCTCCACCTCCAACCGCATATTTTTGATGTATACAGAGAATATATACAATCAGGTACACAATAGTTGGTCTGGAAAACTAAACAGGCAGGATAATTACCCCATGGGCGTGTTTGTTTGCAGGACAAATTTATAGGACTGGACTAGACATCCGTGGGACCCGCATTGTCTAGCGTTTGGTTGAGTTGAAACACACAGCCAACCGGGATTAGCTTTCCCATTTTTCGCCGGACAAACAAGCCCAGGTAACCCATGGTATGAGAAGTCTGGAACGAAGGATTAGGGGGTAAATCATTCACGTGACTGAGCAACACGCTCCATCACTCTTTGCAACATCTTCTTTCGCTGAAATTGAGTTGAATCTTTGATGCAGTGATAGCGTGGGTTTGAAATTGTCAGTTCAATAGCTTTCCAGTGTGCAGCAAATTGTTCTCTCCCCTTCTACCCCACTTCTTTTCTTATTTTATTTTTTATTTTTATTTTATGTTGTTGGGTAGAAATGCATTAGTTCTTTATCGGCTGATGTGTGCTATGTTGCAGGTCTCAAAAATTCAAGGATCCAGCCGAAGGGGAGGATGCTCTTGTGGCAAATTCAAAAAGCTTCATGAGGATCTGACTTCGGTTTCCGCAATCTGGAGGATGAAACCCAATAAATCAATGTTAAAGTTCCCTCACCCCGCAGAAGTTTCGATATCGCCATTAAAAAAGAACAGTACTGGTTGCAACAATTTTTCATTTTTAATTGTTTTTTGTAATTTTTTTATATGTGTGAATAATAAAAAAATAAAAATGAAAGTCATACAAGATGAAAAACAAAAAAAAAGAAATGTGCTTTTTTTAATACATACGCTCTCCGATGATGCACATAGTGGGAGTTTTAGCAGAAAAATATTCATACAATGTGATTTATTTTTTTTTATTGTAAGGGTAAAAAAGTCATTTTACAGACTTTATCCCATTTCTTATACATTTTTCCTTTATAAACACCAAACACAGTATTACTTATCCCCTATCACATCATAGTATTACTCATCTTCCATCTATCACATCACAGTATTACTAATCCCACAATATTACTAATCCCCCATTTTTTATACCGGCAAACAAACGTAGCCCATGTGTACTGTCGCAAACTCAGAATTCATTTGAAAGGTTTGAATATGGAATTCAAAGGGGTCAAACAATAGGAAAGGAGACTCTGAATCATAGAAATATAATGAAATGTACGATGACCCAACATTTATCAAATTTGAATAAGAGTAAGAAGAAATCGATTGACCCTCTTATTTTTATTTCTCAAAGCAAGAGATCCACATAATTTTTTATTAAAAAACACAGATTATTAGGTTTCTAAATAATCTGTTAGGATAAAACCCAATAAAACCTGTAACTTCTTCTCTAGTTGATTAAATATGAAGGAAGATATCTCTAATATTGGTTCGAAAAATTTAAACTGCACAAACATTCAACACGCTTTTTCATCTACATTTTTGGTCTTCAGTTTGGCTGTATTCAAAACTCCTAAATTAGTTTTTTGATAACGAAGTGAATTTTATTACACAAAAAAAGGTACGTTCGGTGCAATCCCCTGTATATTGGGATAAAGAAAATCATACAGCAGATCAATTTAAAGCAATGCATCTACAAAATAAACTTGTCAAAAAGAAAGAAAGAGGGAAAATAGTGTCAACAGTGTGCCAAAAAGAAATCTAGGCAAGGTTTAAGCTGTTCCATGTCCCAAAAATATTAAAAATAAAAAAAAAAATTAAAAAATCTACTATCCATTTGATTCATTTGGCATTCTATGCAGTCAAGGAAAAAAACAGAAAAAAAGAAAGAAAAAGAAACACAAAACATTAAGCATGCCATATCATGTCGTGTTGTATGTCGATCTCATGTCCATATCCTTGCTTCCTAAGTAAATTTCCACAAAATCCCTTCGAATGCCCCATTACACAACCTCTTGTTTAAAAAAAATGCAGCATTAATTACACATTTTGTCTCCATCTCAAATAATCAATTAAGAAAATGCAAGCTAAAAAAGTAAAACAAACAATACTTATCAAAAAAAAAAATGTAAAACAAAAATCTATTAAAGTGAAGATTAAGCACAACTAAGAAAAAAAAAATTCCAACTCACATGGGTACCATCACGACCAGCTAATGGTGAGTCATTGACACCAAAAGTCATTGAAATGGTTGGAGGATCCAGTTCAAAAGTAGGCAGTGCAGTCATTACCTGGAAAGTGCAGTCAAGAGTAGTTTAAAAATTATGGACATAAAAATTAGATAACATTGATAGTGGGCCACATACCTACACTCATACCCATACTTGAGCTTGGCACCACACTAGAATCTATTTTAAATCAAGGTCTTTATATGTATATTGCCCACATACTGATCTACCAACACTTCTAATAGAAAAATTAATCAAGAATGTTGCCCATATGCTAATCTACCAATGCTTCTACTAGAAAAAATAAATCAAGAATCATTCTTTTTTTTTCATACAATCACACACTAGTCTCCTGCATGAACGCCAAACGAAACTGACATGCTTCTAAGCCACAAGATGTTGATATAATTGTCTCTAAATATATCTGTAACTACACGTAGGAAACAATATCAAGAGTCAAACACCAACTAATTTTTGAAATCCTTAAACTAAGGCAGTCTTACCTTTATGCATTGGATGTGCCAATTAGCATAAGATGAAAAGTGTAAGAATACATGCACAACTACAATAAATATAAAAGTCAAAAAATTAAAAAGCCCATTAGGTAGAAACAGAGGACAAATTTTCATTCAGATAGTTTGTTTTGATTATCACAAAGATTAAAACATTTTGAAAGAGACAGAAGAATCTGAAAATACATACAAATTTTTAAAAGCATAAATTGCAAAATCTTTAGATGCATAAAAGCCCAGTAATAAACTAATCAAAGAACTGACTATTTTGGTATATTACTTTGTATTTGGGTTCTTCTTAATGTGTTTTAATAGAACTATATATATATATTAATACATCCCCACCTTCCATCGGGCTAATCCCCCCTAGAACTCCTAACCCATCCCCACTAGAACTAAGAGCCATATTTTAATAGAAATGCCAAAATTATTAATCTAGCAAATGTTTCGTTCCAATCTATTACAAAACAGAAAAGCTTGCGTGAAAATAAATAGAAATTGTATGCCTTCAACCACACACAAAACCCGAGTTATCATACCCCTGCAAACCATGCTATGGTACACATTCCAAAGCATGGTACACTTGCATTCTAGTACACTAAATATGATGATCCAAAAAAATTAAACCTACATTATCACTTCAATAGAAAAACATTTAAAAATAGTGAATTGATAACAAATTGTGTTACAGTAACCAATAAGTTTAAGCTTCTACAAAAGGGTAATGAACAAAGATTTATATCAAATAGAAAGTGTACTTAATTTTATGAATATCTACACTGTTTTATTTTCTTGGTTAATTATTATTATTTTTTAAATAAATTCCTTTCATGTTTTGGAAAAAAATAAACAATCCCTAATTGTACTGTATGCCAACGTACAAGCATACCACATTCCTATTTTTGTTCCTTGTACTGAAACGATCCACGTTTTCCAGGTAATATTGGACCAAACAAGCAGATGACAATTTACATTATATTACTTGTCATTTGCATGAAATTGCTTATTCAAAAACAAAAATAAAAGATGCATAATATAGCCAGATATAGCAAGGTAGCAATTCAAAAGTATTTCAGTAGTATTCAACCTCAAGATTGAGGACCCCAAAAGTGAAATAAAACTTCAGATCGCATTAGGGACTTGTGTTGTTTTTTAAAGTCGGACATTTTGTAGATGCCCACTTAGGTGCACTTAGACATGTACATATTGAAGGCTTTGTTTAATGAACTTTTCTCTGTCAAAACCTCATTATCTGACTGGAGAAAAGGAATGCTGCAGAGAAGATAAGATGAAGAGTATTCGTGCCATATGGTGGGAATGCTACAGAAACAAGGTCACACACCTCAACATTTGCCACTGTGTGTCCTATTGATGGACTTGCCAGCCCAGCCATTGATATTATGTCTCCAGCTCCTGCACTATCAATTAGAACAATGCTTGTACCCTTCTTTTTCATCAATTTCAGAACCTATGGAGCATGAATTATTTTATTAATACATAAAACAGTGGAAATGAAATCTAATTTTGGTGCATGTGGTAGCAAATTAAAAATAAAAAAACGAAATTTTTGCAATTTTGCATCAATTTGAGTTATTTCAAGACTAAATAGTTTGGATAATTTTGTCAGCTTCTTCACGCAAAAAATTATGCAATAAAATATATCTAGAGAAGTTTAGAATCCAGTTCCTGGCTCAGATTATTTGATGCTCTTGCATAAGTCAAAAGTTTTATTCTTCCAATCTAAGTAGGTCCATCAATGGTAGGTCTGCCAATTATTTTACTTTTATCATGAGCAGAAGTGCTTAAACTTAGATATAAGAACACCACTGATGTATCCACCAACCTTTCCTTCCTCAATTTTGTCAACCCCAGAATCAGTTTTTCGAAGTCCATGTACTCGATCACCAACACGAATAATTCCAGAAGAAATGCGTCCAGTCAATATTCGCCCAAGATAAAAGTCTTTTTCCATCATTGAAACCTGAGATAAACTGTCGTATGTCTTTTTCAATGTTCCAAAGTAAAACAAAAAAAATAAAAACAAATACAAAAATGAAAAATGAAAACTATGTGGGATGCACGGAAGATGCAGCCCAGACTAGCCATAGATACGATTTTCAATTAACAAGAACAAAATGTAATGTGTTTATGTAGCTATCGGTCAAAAAGCATCTTCCATAGCTCAGATAGTAACTACAAACTATGTGAGGGTGGCAGTGGCACGGAAGATGCAGCCCCAGCATAGCTCCCAGACTCCAAGGAACACACAAGGGAGTAATGCTCCCACCTAGCAAAGACAGAGAAAGGGGGACCTGTACCTTAAGACCCGTTAAAGGTGTTTTTGGAACATGGATTTGTGAAGGGAAAATAAATTGCTTATGTATACTTACTTTTTTTATAATAAACAAGATTATAAAGAATAAGAAACTACACAAGACCAGCAGTCGTCAAAAGATAAGTGCACAGAGAAATTATATACTCACTTTTTATGATTCATTAAAATAAATTCTTTCAACTTAACTTCTATTAGTGTCAACTCCATTTTTCATATATATTCATTTGTTATCCTATCTTTTCTCATATTGTCACACATCCATCTAAGCATCTTCATTTTTGCTACACTTATAACTTGTCTCTTAATGGTCCAACATTTTGTACCGTAAACATAGTTGCTCTTATAACCATCCTATGAAATTTTCTATTCAATTTGATAGGTATTCTCTAATCACATAAAACACCCGAAAAACTTCTTATTAACCATTCAGCTTGAATCATATAGATAACATCCTATTCAATCCCTCCATTTACATAAATAATTGATCCAAAAAAAATGATCTTTTTTAGCACATCTTGATCCTCAATTTTCACTATATCATTATTACTATTTTTAATTTTATTGAATTTGCAATACGTATAATCTGTTTAGTCCTACTTAATAAAAAGCCATGGACTCTAAAGTATGCTTCCAAAGTTTTAATTTACAATTAAACCCAGATCTAGTTTTATCTATTAATATAACATCATATATGAACAACATATACCAATTAATATCATCTTAAATATGTTTAGTAAGCTCTTCCATAACCAAAATGACAAAGACAAGGCCTAAAGGGGATCTTTGGTGTGGACCAATTGTAATTGAAAAATTATTTGCATCACCTCCAACAGTTCTTATGCGAGTAACTTCTCTCTCATACATATCCTTCATCACCTTAATGTATTTCATAGCAACTCTTTTTTTCCACCACACACCATAAATTTTCTTCTAGGACCCAATCATATGCTTTCTATAAATTAATAAAAATCATATGAAAATCTTGCTTCCTTTCTCTATATTTTTTTATCAATATTCTTATTAGGAAAAATAGCTTCCATAGTCGATCTACTAGGTATAAAACTAAATTAGTTCTCTAATATTTTTGTCACACATCTTAGCCTAGCATCAATTACTCTATCCCAAAATTTCATAGTGCGACTCATAACCTGTGTGCCCTAATGGGTGCTACACTCTAATATTTTTGTCATACATCTTAGCCTAGCATCAATTACTCTCTCCCAAATTTCATAATGTGACTCATAACCCTTGTGCCCCAATAGATGTTAGACTATTGGATATCTCATTTATTTTTATAATTCAGCAAAAAAATACTTTTCCTTCAAGCGTTAAGCATCTTATTGGTATATAAGATCTTGTTAAACAATTAAGTCAATCAAGTGATCCCATCATCCCCTAGGCACTTCCAAGCTTCAATAGTAATACCACATGGGCCAATATTTTTTTCTATCTTCATCTTTTTCATAGCTGCCTTTACTTCTAAAAATCTAATTCTATGTATAAAACTTACATACTTATTCTCGATAGGATTACTAAAATCTCCCAAATTCTATTCATAACAACTATAAATAATTTATAAAAATAAATTCTCCACATCTCTATAATATCCTCTTCTTTTGCTAAAACTCTTTGATTCTCATTTTTTACACTTAACAAGTCTTACTTTCCTTTCTCTTATTCTAGAAAACTTATACATATTTTTCTCCAAATATTTTGCCTCTAACTTGTTATATAGTTCATCGAAGACCTCATATCTAGCTTCTCTAATTTCCCTCTTAGCTTCTTTTTAGCCAATTTGTACCTTTCATGTGCTCTCACATCCTTGCACACAAGAAAATTTCTATAGCACTCTCTTAGCCATAATAACCCCTTGCACTTCCTCATTCCACCACCAAGTCTTCTTTGAGGATGGTTTGTTTCCCTTGGATATACCAAATTTCTCTGTAGTCACTCATTTAATTCATATAATCATTTCATTCCAGATGATACTTGTATTACCATCTAAACTTCATTTTCCTTAAGTATTTTATCCCTAAAAGCAAGTTTTTTGTATACAAAAACATATATCTACATCTGAGCTTGTCCACCATGTGATGTCATTGAAATTTTTTAAAATCAGCATGTCAATGCACCTGTGTCTTGTCTCCATATCTATGTTTCTTAGGCGTTAACACCCCATCTGTATTCATTGTCAACTTCCCTGTATGGTCATCCCCAACCCTCCTGACAAGAAGGGATGGTTTCCACTGCAACATCTTATTAAACAAAGTCAATTAAAGGTTTAATTTGGAGAAGACTCTGCCTAAAAGAAAGCTCCAGTATAATTTTTCTCTCATTCTTGCTGCATTAAAGCCCGTGCAATTGGAGATGGTCATCTCAACTATGGACGAACATGCACATAAAATTCTTCAGGCCAGCTGTCATAAATTAAGATAAAAAATGACAATAACTTTTAAAAAAATAAAATAAAATAAAAGTGCAAGTGTGCAAATGCATGTGCATGTGTGCAAATGCATACGCATGTGTTTGCAAATGAGCACCTCTACTCATATCCCTGAGCACAAGCAAGTGCGGATCTATGTTTGTACAATTACACATATTTATGCAGGCATGTAAAGTAAAATCATCTAATACCAACCATCATTTGGAAAGGTGCATCAAGACTTTCTTTTGGTGGAGGAACATGTTTTATGATTGCATCAAGCAACTCCGACATATTCTTTGCATCATCAGGAGGATTTTTGGTGAAGGTGGAGGAAGCCCATCCCTCTTTAGCAGAAGCATAAAGAACAGGAAAATCTAGCTGCTCCTCTGAAATGAAAACATAAGACTATTTAAATGGAATAAAACTTAGCCAATAGTCAAAAAATGAACGCATAAGTTCTCCACACAATATTTCTTGCACCTGTAGCGCCAAGATTTGCAAAAAGATCAAACACCAGACTCTCAACTTCGTCGCACCTTTCCTCGGAAACTGCATAAATATATGTAAATGTGAATTAATTCAAGACGGAAGACAAGATTGGACCACAGAAATAGTCAGATAGAGATGAATGTGTCATCTTATCAGCCATTAGTGCTGATATTTGTTTGCCTGGAAGATAAAACAGTCCAAACATTGCAAATCAGGAACTTAAAATAAGAGACTAGTATGTTTTTCCATCATCTACCAGCACCTAGTGGTTGAAATAACCATATAACATTGAACCAGATGCATATCCTAACTGTTATTCTAAACAATGAAGCATAATATTTACTTTACTCTCATATGGAATATTTTTATAGGTCTTAATCTTCCCTTTTATCCAACACAGAAGAAATAGATTGTCCTTGTCACATACTGACTTGCCTCTTTAGAGTTCAACCTTTACCCAATGTGAAAAGGAATAGTTTGTGCTTGTCACACATTATACTTAGTTTTTAAATAAAATGGGACATCCCCCATGCTACTCACTTGGATTCAATTCTACAAAAGGCTTGCATTGGAAATAGGTATAGAAACCTTCACGGTGTAATCAGTAGCACAACCAGGCAAAGATATTCATTACACTATACCACCAAGGGTGTAAACAAGCCGAGACAAGCCCTAGCATATTCAGGCTCATTTGCATAGAGTAGGGCTTGGGGTAGGCATAGGCTCATTCATTGCCTGTAATGCTGGGCTCGGCTCGGACTCAGCTCCTTTAACATAACAAGTCATGGTTCAGTTCTTGTTAGGCTCGGCGCGTCTAGTCCATTTTAGAACCTTTTATGATTCCAAACACTAAAAACCAAGTCATGCTCTAATTTCTATGAATATATCAAACATTCATATATCGCACATATATATCTAAAAATATAATTATATAGACATATAAAGAAATTAATTGTCTGAGCCTGCTCTTAGCAAGCTAAGCCAGATGGTCAGGTCATTTCCTAAATGAAAAAGTCAAGCCGACTGTTTATGAACAGTTCAATTCATTTATAGACCTATACACCACACTATAAAAGCAAGCAATGCAAGAGAAACCTTTGTTGCCTCATTTGTTAAGCACAAAAGCCAGACTAATCTTTTATCCATGGATGAAATGAAACAATGTTAATACTAAGTTTTTATATACTAGATCAGGATTTCTCACATGTGCCGAAGAAAAAAACACAATCTCGTATTGGAATGAAGATTAGTTGGTTCCTTAAATCAACAACTGAACAAGTCCCAAATCATTAACACATCTACATTCATGTCCCTCCAAATTAGAAGTTGGAGTAAACTAGAAAGGCAATTTACCAAATTTTGGAATGAAAGACCCAAAATGGACAGAAAAATACTTCTCAATCTACACATTGGATTCTCAATATCCCTACAAATTTTACCACTCTCACTCCTCATACATCCAGAACAGGTAAAGGAGGCCATCGGTAAAATGACATAAGGACATGGAACCAACAGTAAATAAATGAAACAGAACATGTGGAAACTGGAAAAAAAAAAAAAAAAAAGAACACAATGGATGAAGGTGTTCATTTATAGGCACAACATGTGACCAGCATTTCTTTTACCTTTGAAATAGAGAACCTCGAACATTAACTAGAACGCATCCAAGATTGAATATGTACAGAGGAATGTCAAGGAAAGTCATACCTGCAGGTCTATCTACTTTGTTTAGAAGAAGTAGAGGGTGTAGCCCATATTTCAAGGCTTTAGCAAGAACAAACTTTGTCTGTGCAAGCGGGCCTTCACCAGCATCTACAACCAAAATTGCTCCCTCAACCATGCCAACTACCCGCTCAACCTAAGACCCAGCCATAAAAATTAGAAATAAATAAAACAAGACATTACGAATACAGTGTAGGCAAATAACACAGCCTGTTTGGCTCTCCAAAAAAAATGTGATTGGTTTCATGTTAAAAATTAGCAAATTCACTTGCAAGTTGATTACATGTGTTTACTAAACTAACAAAACCTTCGTCTCAAGCTAGTTAGGGTCGGCTACATAAAATATTTTTATCCGTTCATTTTTATCAAGGGTTATGCTTTCTATGATGTTATTTGAAAATAAGACATTTCTTCACAATTTCAGTCTATACAGTCTTAGGTCTACTCTTTAACCTTTTTTGCACTTTCTAATTAGATCCAATCACCATTTATTATTGGTACATCTCTAAGTCTATGTTGAACATTACCAAACCATCTTAAAACTAACTTATCTCAACTTCTATTCTATTAGTGTCACATCAATTTTTTTTTTAGACATATTCATTTCGTATAATATCTCCTTTTTTTTTCTATTACAACATATCTATCTTAACATCTCTATTTCCGCCACACTCATCTTATAATAGAGTTACTTCTTAATAACCCAACACTCTATAGCATAAAGCAAAGTTGGCATTATAGCTATCCTAATAAAATTTTTCTCGAGTTAATAGGTATTCTTTGATCACATAAAATACTTGAGCCACTTCTCCATTTTAACCACCAGCTTCAAATCCTACATCCTTTTCAATCCCTCCATTTGAATGGATAACTCGATTAGATGTGTTCGACCTATTAGAAAGAAAAAAAAAAGGAAGAAGAAGAAGACAAGAATAAAGAGGGGGTTTCTTTTGTCACGAGCAAAGAATTTCCCACCTCGACCCATACGGCACTCAAATACTCAACCCCTTATTATAGTGCTAAGTTAGCCTAACTCATTGTTAGGAAGCAAAACACTTGCAAAGGAAGCGAGTAAGGTACACGAGCAAGAGTAGAGAAGAACAATCTACTCACTCGCTCGAATGCTTGGAACTTGGATCCTTAGAGACTTGAATCATTACAAATGAACCCTACACATCCTATTTATAGTATTCCACCTCATAGAGATTAATTTGGTCCAAAGGTGGGAATTATGTCCCTAGAATCCTCCACCACAGTATCTATGAAATTTACGAGACTAGATAATTTTACAATTCCTTACGATATTGACAACACACTAAAATATTCAAGACACTTCCTAGAAACTCCACTATGTTCTAGAATATTCTAGAGAAACCTAGAGCAATCCAGTGGCTTCTAGAAAATTCTGAACCATACTAAAAAAATCCTAAAACCCCCTAGAATGCTCCGGACCATTCTAGGATATCTGGGAACACCATAGAAAAATCTAGAATGCTATATGTAATTCTCAAGCCACACGCAAGAGTCCAAATTAGTGTTCTCAACTGTCTAGCATGATCGAAAGTGGCAAAATACGACACTTTCTATGTAAAAAGATGTTGAGTTTGCTCATTTCTTATGAAACATGGAATCACCAAATCTAAAGAGATTCAAAACTTGCTCGATTTTTAACAGCTATGCAAATTTGAATTAGCCAATTCAAAATGGATCAATATATGAAATATGGCAAGCAGCATGGTCCAAACAAAACCCCAAAACAATTAAATTTCTACAATGCAGTGAAAGGAAAGTATTAGTTTCAATGGTGCATGAAGATTTTTCCTTCAAAAACCAACAGAGAAGTCTTGTAAAAAGTAACTCTTTTAAGTAATGGAAGCTCAAACTTGAAAACATGCTTGATCACCATTAAGTTTCTACAAGCCATGTTTGTTGCTTATAATTGGGAAGGATTGGATGTACCCCTTATAAAGCATGCGATCCCATGACATACCAAAGTGTGTTGGATGGGTGGGTAAGAAATCGAAGGTTCAGCACTTTTATTCCTATTGGATATTGTGCCAAGTCTTCCCCCATCCACCTTATCCCAGGATTAGGACAGAACATAAGTGGGCCCTAGAGACTGCTAATCCAATCTCATCATTTTATACCACAAGAACAAGGTCAAAGTTACTTTTTTTAGATGCCATGTGTTGTGAGTGCTCTAAATTGAAGATAGAAGTCACATAAAGCACGGTCCTAATAGCTCCAAAGGTGTTTGAGCCACCAAAATGAAATCTCTCTCTCTCTCTCTCTCTCTCTCTCTCTCTCTCTCTCTCTCACTCTCTCTCTCTCTCTTTATGTTGTAACAAAAACCTAGCGCTTTTAAATCTCCAAATAGTGTTATACCAATATTTTTTTCTCCAATTGCCAGTAAAATACTTTTTGGCATACAGCAAGTATATAAGTGCTAAAAGATGTGCGCCTGCACAGGAGGGCAGAGAGCATGCGGGGGCAACATAGACTGCCGAACAGGTGTATTTGTGAGCATATTGAAAACAATATCTAACACATATTTGTGGGGCTAAGAAATTTAGAAGGAGATAGTATAAATTAACTAAGCTTCACAGACTATGCATCAATTATCTTCATATTCCAGTGTTTCAGGTTACTATAAGAGCCACGGAAAATAAGACATCATTACAGAAACATACTTCACCGCCAAAATCAGCATGCCCTGGTGTATCAACCATATTTAGCTCATTTTCCTTCCATGAAATAGATGTAACCTGCAAGCAATTATTAGGATATCAGCTGCCAGGTTCTCAACGAAATGGGAAAACAATCAAAACAGAAGTTGCTACTATCAATTACATGAGACAGTTAACAAACAATATGAATTTGCATTCACACATGTAAAAATTTATATCAAAACATTAAATATTAACATTCACAGCCCCTGAGAAGGAAACCCCAAAGGAGGTTAAGAAGTATAGGATTACTCCCCCCTATTTTTAGGTCAAAAAACTTGGTTTATCCAGAGCACCATATGAAGTTTTTATCCTTAACACAACCGCCACATCTCACCAATACACTTGGGCCTTTTTCACAATCACATGCATTTGGGAATAAATTTTGGTTTAATTTTAATACATGATTTAATGTATAATACGTGTGGCCTAGTGAGGCTATTACTCCCTCTCACCTAAAAATTTACATTTATATCTCATTACTTTACCCTTGTTCACCTAGAAGTTATACTTTTGCTCCCATTATTTTTTCACTTTTTGCCCCACTCAACTAGAATTTATATATTTGCCCCCATTGATACATACAAACTTCTATATTATTCCTTTGTCATTATCATATTCTTTCAACAATTATTTCATGCATACAAAGGCATTTGAGACTCTAAAAGCAATTGAAAAGCTTGATATAATCCATCAAGCATTGCCATATTGCATGCTTCTATATTCAATGTTGTAGATAACCAATATTTAGTTGGTTTCAATGATAAGGGTAAATGAGTCGAATACAACCTACATCCACAAAATCTAGCTTAATTCAGGTATATCTAAGCTAATGTTCACAATCGCCCCATCAACTCTGAAAAAAAAAAATGATTAATGAAACAGTTCATGGAATAATAAAAACTCACCTTGATTCAAAAGATTTGTGTTAAACACCAATAGGCCAAAGACACAAATCTACAAGATTCGTAAATAAAAGTGGTAAATCTAAAAAAAAATTGTGTATTGAAACCCCAGAGAGCTATTTTAAAAGAAAAGAAAATACCAAAAGAAGGGGCAAATGTGTCCATTACAGCCTAAACCCCTGCAACAACCATCAAAGCCTTTAGATTACTGTCACAGCCATTATATTTTTTTTTATAAGTTACCATTACAGCCGTTACACCCCTTACTTATGTTTGAAAATTTTAATATCACCACTAAATCAGGGCACAGCAGATTTGCCCCTCTGGTAACTTCGTTATGGTACGATTTTCACCCATTTTAAAGTTAGTATTGTTGACAATAGAAGTGATGCTACAACAGTGGAGGCAATAGTGGTGAAAAATGAGGGTGATTGATACTATCCAAGTGTCAACGTGCAACATGGTGGCATTCAATCTTAGAGGCAGTGTATGAGACACGCGCTGAATGAGAATTTCAAATTGGTTAGTTGTGTCTATCTAGGAAACATGGACAGACACTCCTAAAAGAATGTTCTGTATTGGTTTGGTTTGAAAATGTCACAAACCCACCCATACAAATCAATCTCATGTTGAGTTCACTTTCATGCTGAGTTGTCTATTACTTATTAGCCATAAATTTACACACTAACAAACAGAGCATGAATAAGATATCAGCATCCCTAACACTATCACAGCAAAAAATGAAAAGAAACCAATTATCCAAACATTTATTGTATCATTTGGTATACCTGTTTTGAGCCCATTTTCTATTTTTCATTTTTTAAAAATAAAAAAATAGTTCAAAATACATTCAATCACTTGTTTTCAAAATCTATTTTAGAACACAGAAAATGAGTTTAAACATGAAATGCAAATGGCAAACGGTCATTTTGAGTTTTGTCAACTCAAAACAAAGAAAATCTCAAAATAAGAAAAACAAAAAATGTCAAACTAAATGCTTTTTTCTCTTTTCCTTATTTTGAGACTTTGAAAACATAAAACAAAAACAGAAAACAAAAAATAAAAATACAAACCAGGACACCTAAATTTTCTTTATACTCTGTTTGGTTGTAAGGAAAGCAGAGCAACAGAGATCAAACAATAAAAGTTTCTAAATTTATTCAATCCAGCATAAATAATAAAACAGCAAAATCTTGCATTTCCTTCTTTTGTCTCCATTTTATCAGCAACAAAACACAGTGAATTAGGGATTGAACAATGAAAGTTTCAACCTTGGAAGCGATAGTGATGCCACGCTCACGCTCGAGGCTGATAGAGTCGAGGGCGCGTTCGTGGGGGATATCAGCGCCGCACTGGCGGAGGAGGCGGTCCATGAGGGTGGTCTTGCCGTGGTCGACGTGAGCAATAACGGCCACGTTCCGGAGCCGGCTGGGATCCAGCGCGCCGCTAGGAGCTGCAACATCGGAGGCAGCCGGTGCCGCCACCGAGAAAGAGCGGGCGAGGCCGGTGGCGTGCCCGCATGTATAGGGTTTATGAGCTGTGGTCTGTACAGGATAGTAGGAGGCGAAGGAAAGAGATTTTTTGGTGGTAGACAAGAGGGAGCGAAGCAACGGACCGGCCATTTCCCAAACAGAAATGGCAGTTGTACTCCTTCCCTAGTTTGGATTTCACAGGGCTTATGCTTGTAAAGGTTTTTGATCTTTTTGCGCTGGGAGATGTTGGGGCATTGTTGGAATTCCAATTTGCAGGGGCAGAAAGATAAATTTGGCTCTAAACAATTTTTCCCTTCCCAATCGTTTTATTTGTTTTTTTTTTTTTTCATACAATTTTGTTCTTCCAAAATCATTTACTCCTTTTAAGTGTGCGTTTATAGCGGTGAAAAATAAGAAAAAATAAAAAAATTTATGATTTGAGTTGATTTTGAGTATTTAATATTTAATGTTTAATATTTTAAACAAAATTTTTTTAGAAAAGAATAACGATATTTTTAGACTTTTGTGATAACAAATAAAATAAAAGGGAGAAACCATGAGAACATTTTTTGGGGTCCGTTCCTAAGTATTTATATTAAAAATATGTAACTTTTGTACGATTATAGCAAAATCATGGGAATGATTTTTCAAATCCATTCTCACAAATTCAAAAAGTTAGTATAAAATAACGATAATGATTATCGTTTGAAAGTTTTCGACTCGAAAAATATAATTGTCAAAAAAAATTTAAGCACTCACCTAACCTCTTTCTAAATTTTTTATTTTTTTAATAAAATATTAAAATTTTTTAAATATAATAAAAGTGACAATATGTAATAAAAAGTTTTAATAGTTTATTGAGGTTATTAGAGATTTATTTTTTTTATTTTATTTATTCACAATTCAAACAGAGACAAATATAAAAAGTAAAAAATAAAAATAAAAGAAATTAATTTTTTTCTCCGCGCTTACACGTGGTTTTTTTTTTCATACTTTCTTTTCTTTCATCATTAATTTAGCATTTTTTTCATATTTTCTTTTCTTTCATCATTAAATTAGCCACTTTGTAATTTCTTCTTATTTATTTGCAAATCAAATTTATTCTTTCCTCTTCTCTTATAAAATTAGTCTGATGAAAATAAATAAATAAGTTATTTTGACAAATTTTTTTTCCTTTCAACCATAGTTTTTTCTTTTTTTGTTTTTTTTTCACTTTTACTAGTGTTAGTCCATGCAATGAATGAAATTGTATAGTAGCGTTTGGAGTAGTAAAAAAAAATAATAAGAAGAAAAAAAAATGATTTGGGATAACTTTTAGTATTTGATGTTTCTAACCCAAATCACATTTTTTTAGAAATAAATAATGTAACTTTTGAATTTTTACAGTAAAACGTTTGAAAGAAAAACAGTATGAATAGTTTTTTAGATCTGTTTTCACATATTTATGCCATAATTTCTGTGAAAATTATTAAACTTTTTTACTTTTTCGTGAAAAAGTTAGAGAGGGAATTGAAAAAATAATTTTTTAGATCCTTTCCCACAAATTTATATCTAATTTATTGAAATTTGTTGAAAAATTATTAAAATTTGTGAAAAAGTTATTAGTGTTTGTAAAAAAGTATTGAAGTTTGTAAAATTTTATTGAGATATGTAAATATATATAGAAATTTATAGAGATTTCACAAAATACAAGGTGGACAAAATGTGTTAAACAGTTTTAGAGATTTTCACAAGTTTTTAGAGATTTTGTTCGGTTTTTAAAAAGTCAAACAATGTTAGTATTGTTTTATTAACGAAAATTAGCTTTTAAATATATTATAAAATATTTTAATAAAGTTGTATAATTTCACAAAATATTGATTGAATTATTTTTTTTATATTTATATGGAGAGGCTATCTGGACACATGGCGCACATTTGAGATCAAGCTTAGTTACATGGTACATAGGACAATGCTCAAACACATGGTAAGCATATGAAATCAAGCTTGGACATGTGGCACACATCCAATAAGGGGACAAACAACCGTTATGAAAACTGTCACCTTTTGCACCATATTGGTCCAAGAGTACGAAGGATACATTTGTTCCTATTGCTTATGAGGGCTTTGGCTATGCCTGCAATAACTATCCGTGTAATTCTGGTCATGGCTGCTCTGTTATTCATAAAGATCCGATTATAACTGTCATTTGAAGAAAAATGACACGTGCCTAACAAATTATAAATACTTGAACAACGAAAGAAAAAGGTGAGCACTACTAACCATAGAGAAATTTCGTTAAAATTGCCTTAGAACTCTATTCCATATGCGGTCTAACTTGATCGTTGGAGAGGCGTTCGACCAAACATCGCGTGGTCGACAATTTTATTTCAAAACTTAAGGAAGGAGCTAAGAAGCGTAAGACGACACAACCTAACCACGTCATCAACACATTTCCATCTAGTTGGACACTTTGACGGAAAACGTTATTGAATTTTTGACACTCCATTATATTTTTTATAATGAACCAATAAAATTGATTAAAATCAAATTTTTATATAAATACTAAAAAAGTTATATTTTATCAAATCTCAATCTGACAAATACTAAAAATCAAATTTTTCTATATAATATACATTAAATCTCAAACTTATATAATCAGTCCGATCTCTTTTCTTATTTCAAACTGTTTATTAATTTTAATATATACTTTTATTTTTAAATTATTGACTCATTTTATAAAATTAATTGGATTTAAAAACCTTATTAATCTCGATTGTATTAAAATAATTTTGTGACTAACCATATTTTTAAATTTGAAAGTTGTGAATAATTAGTTAAGGATAACTGATTTGTTTGATTAACTAATTTTTTAAATTTGAAATTATGTTGTTTGATTTTCAACGTGAAGTTGTTGCGAACGGCTAGTTAGGAAAAATTAATTTGTTTGATTAATCATATTTTTAAATTTGAAAGCTGTGAATAATTATTTATGAAAAACTGATTTGCTTGACTAATCATTTTTTTTTTTTTAATTTGAAGTTGTGAATAATCATTTGGGAAAAATTGATTTATTTAACTAATTACTTTTTCAAATTTGAAATTATGTTGTTTTACAAATTCAGGCATTGTTTCTTTAAAATTGACGTTCATTATATTATTTGCTTTACCAAATTTCGGTGCTCTGCTCAGGGATGGGGGAGAGAGAAGATGAGAGAGGGGAAAATGGGTGAAAATTGGACAGTAAATAAGAAAGAGAAAAATAAGAAAAGAGTTTGGATTATTAGTACATTTTGTGAGTAAATTAAGAAAGAAAATTTATACTTTAATTCAAAAATTTACAAACAGAGAGAATAGAAAGGAGAACAAAGAGACTTACCGAAAAAAAAAAAAAAGGGGGAGAATAAAGAGCATCTAGAATCCATTGAAAAGTTGCATGCATTTGCTTAAAAGGCAAGATAAAAATGAAATTAACTATTAACAATAAAAACAACATAGGAAATTAGAATTATGGTAAAAATAAAGTAAGTATCTTTTTGTAGAATTCATTGAAGCAACTGAGAATACAACACTACGTACAACAGGATAATTAATTAATAGAATAAAAAAGAAAGTAAGAAAACAAAATAAGAACAAGGGAAACATTGATAATTGTGACATTCATAAAAGTAGGGAGAGACATTACTCCCATATAATCCCAGGTATAAGGTTATTAACACAACAGCTAATTTAAAGGAACACGCATGGCCTTGGTTTCCGACGCTTTTTCTTCGGTTTGGGAGGCTGCAGAACAATCTTGATGGCAGCATCGAACACAGCCTTCACATTCTGAAAATAAAAAATGCACCGAAAAAAAAAAATTAAATGTAAATTTAACGATCAGTATAACAATAATAAAAAATAACGGATAATAAAAAAAAAATATTACGTACAAAAAGGACAAATTTTTAAAACTATGCTCTTGACTTTCCTTGGACTGACTATCAAGAATCAAAGCATGTTCAAAAAAATTGGTTGTCTAATTAGTTAGCGTTTGTTTGTACAAGAAAACTAGTTAGAACCTGCTGTGTCTTAGAGCTGCACTCTATGTAAACCGCAGCACCAATCATCTTCTTCAGCTCCTCACCCTGCAAAATTCCATCCCATTCAATACAATTGGCAATGATACTGTCATACTGATCATACACCCATGCATACATACATACGTATATGCATATATTTCTGTGTATACAAAAAGTAAAGAAATACACTCAAAACCTTTCAATTACATCACTTTTGTCCCCAGCAAATTTGATTCAGTCCAATATTACTCTTCATCCGCTAGAAATTTGATTTGTATATGAAGCTCAAGCATCAAAACTTTTTATGAGCTTGGAAGGATGGGTGACATCGAAACTAAATCAAAAGTATACAAGGCAAGGCAAGATGGCACAATTGAGAGTACATATCTTGAAATGAAATTGGTAGTAAACAGGGGTGGATCGAGATAAAGACTGTCCTATACTGTAATCCAGATAGTCTAGCTCAAAAAAAATTTTTTTAGTTCAAATATTTATATATATATATTTTTAAATTTAAGCAATTCTAACACACTTTCCCTTTAAACTCTTTATTCGGTCTAAAAGTCCACTGTATCTTTAAACATTTTACCCCAAACTTTGAGTTTGCCTCTGCTATTAAATCACGAGCTAAATGTATAAATAAATCCATCGACTTGCCTGAGCAGTTGTGATTGGGGTTGCGCCTGGATGGTCAATCAAGTACTGCTTGTCTTCGCGTAAATCTGCGAACGATCAAATAAGCCCATATGAAACCAACCAAACGTATCAAAGCATATAAAAAGAGAAAAAGAATTCAGCTAGCATGGTGGCCAATTGTTTTGTTCACAAGAACTAGAATTGTCTTACCCAGTTTGGTTCCCACAAGAACAACTGGGACGGTTGGCGCATAATGCCTCAGCTCAGGGATCCACTGGAGGGGAATTCAACAATATTTAGAAGATCTGATTCCAAAGCGTGCATCAGGGAAAGCAAACAAAGGATATGTTGATGTGTTTAATTTTACTAACCTTCTTTGATATGTTCTCGTAGCTGGCTCTGCTGATGAGAGAGAAGGCCAGCAAGAAGACATCAGCACCTCTGTAACTCAGAGGCCTCAGCCTGTTATAATCCTCTTGTCCTGAAATCAACCAAATCAAAACTGATTACAATTTAAAAAAATAAAATAAAAATTTATACAATTACATAGATATAACTAAGATAAAATACGATTAGTCTCACTCGTGTCTTTACATTTATTTCAGTTCTAATGTCACCTTTTTTTAGTTCAATTTCTTTAAAAATTTCGTTTGTCTGTTGATTAGAATCTCCTGACAAAATTTTTAATGGAATTGGATGGAGAAGTGGTTTTGAAATTGAGTTAAATGTACAAAGGTCAAAGTGGCACAATTGAAAAGTATAGATTGTGAAGTAGAATTGGTGATAAAATGTATAGGTGTCAAGTGTATTTCACACGTATAATCGTCATGTTTATTTGCAAGAATACTGTATCAAAACTACCCACAAAGTTGGTAATATGAAACTAAAAGGCTAAAAGCTCTATTCTTGGACAGAGTTAATTTTAGTAGCAAGATGAAAACACGATTAATTGAAGAAATTTAAGCAAGTATTGACCTGCTGTGTCCCAAAGCCCGAGGTTAACTGTACTGCCATCCACCACCACATTAGCACTGAAGTTATCAAACACCGTAGGCACATAATCCTGTCAAAAGAATTGAAAAGATTAAGTACACAGAGGAGGGGGGAGAGAGAGAGAGATGGAGAGAGAGAGAGCAAAAGGGTTGAATCATATACTGTGGGGAAGGTGTTGCTAGTGTATGAGATTAGCATGCATGTCTTGCCGACAGCTCCATCCCCTACGGTGACACACTTGATGAATCTTGCAGTTGTCATCTCTTCACTCTTCTCCTTATATTTGTCTCTTCAGTCAGCAAAAAGACTCCCTCTCCTTCTCCCTCTATTTCACCATTAGTGCATGTCTCTGCCTCTAGATTTTAGGAATCGAATGTTTAGAAACTAGCCAGGAAGACGAAGATAGAGAAGAATGAAAGGGGGTTTGAGGGATATTGTCGAGTGGGAGACGATTTTGAAATTTGAATAGAAACGGAGGGTGGGAGGGGTGGCATTTAATAGCCATTTGCATACCCATATAACCCACTTTAGTTGTTTGCCCTTTACAATGATTGCCAATGGGTTTCTGTTACTTTAAGGGGAAGAGCAGACCAAAGAAATTAACAAAAAGTGGGGGTGGTTTGGTGCTGGTGTTGTTAGTTGGTTAAGTGTTGAACAAGGGAGAGAGAAAGAGAGAGAGATTAATGATGGAAAATGAGGAAATTGTAAACGTTGCTTAATTAGGCCATTTAAAACAAAAAAGAAAAGAAAAGAGAGAGATAGAGAGGGAGATAGCCGCCCCACCCGCCCCGCGCCGGGGGGGGGGAGGAATAGAGAAAACTGGGAAAGCTGAGATGTCCCTCTAAAATTCTACCCTGCTCTCAGATTGGGAAAAATGGGTGCCAAACTTCAGTCCTCCTCCTCCTTTTTTTTTTTTTTTTTTTTTTTTAAATTACAACTACATTCCTTGATTTTTTTTTTTTTTTAAAAATTAAACAATATCCAATATATTTGAAAAATTATTCTACCTTTCCAACTTTTAAGTTTTTCTACTAATAAAAATATTCTCATTCAAAATATTATAACTTACAGATAATTTAATTTCTTACATTATAAGTACAACGTAATAATAAATAAATAATGTTAAAATTTTAAAATATATAACAAGTGATATTAGTAAAATTTTATGTACTTTTAAGTTGAGATACTAAGAAGAATTTATTAAAAAAACTTAAAAAATAAGAAAAGTAAAAGTAATTCTTTAATAGTAAAAAGTGTTATTCAGAGTAGTTTTTTAATTGCAATAAGTGTTATTTAACCTTTAGATATATCTCACAAGATGTTAATGTAATTTTTTTTTTTTTTTTTTTTGGCTTTTCTTTTGGGGTTTCATTCATAGTCACCACGGTGAGGGGGAAAAGCAAGCACAAAAGTACGACTCAAATAAATTAATTCATGGCTTAGTGGGTGCATGGCACTAATTAAAAGGGAGAGATTTATGTGCGAGTGGACATGGCTGTTTCAGAATGAAGTGAGGTTAGGCTGTCTGGGGATCCCCGGTAGTGCATCACTTTAGCTAACTTTTGGAAAAACACCTTGCTAAAGTGATGCACTACTGACTAATCATGTTCAATAAATGGTAATATGGTAAATTATTTATTAGTACAAAAAATACTATGATACGTGATAGTTATTTAGGAATAATACGTGGTAGCCATCCAGGTATATCACATGATAGTCGTTTGAATAAAACTTATCGATTAATAGCTCAATCTCCAACCATTAAGACTAAACCCTACAAATGAGTGCGGGAAGTTGTAATTGCTAGGGTCACTTTTCACATGCTGGGAGAGCCAATATCTTCCATTAATAGGCTTGATCAAAGGGATTCGGTTGTGATTTTGTCACATGTACACAGTAAGTATGTAGACATGTTTGAGTTAAATCCAACGCCGAGATATTCAAAATCCATCCGATGTCGTCCCACAAGGTTATCTGAAACTTTATTAATTTGATCAAAAGTTAAAATGATAGCTTTTGAGACCGGAGTTTGATCTTGCTGGTAAGAAATTGGATTTTATTGGAATTGGCCCAATTGGTTTCTAGACAAGTGAAGCGAGCACCCGAAACGGAATTAAGATTGCATTGAAAATCTTTACGACGACAACTTTTCTCTTTGTTGTTTGAATTCTAATAAGACAAATCAAAACATTGCAACTTTTGGAGCGTTTGAAACCACAAAAAATAATAAAATTATAAATTCGTAATTCGTGTAATGTAATAAAAAGTAAATAATGTTTAAAGATTTTCAGTATTTTTTAGCAATTTTCAGAACGGTAAATGGATAACACTTTATTTCACAACATCCATTTTCTTATAATTAATTTAATTAAAATAAAAAAATTAATTTGATTTAATTTAATAAAATTTGATTTGATAAATAAAATTTTATATTCGAAACACACATTTGAATTTAAAAACTGAATTGAATTGCTTTATGAGTAATATCAAATTTGACCATTTAATAGGATAAAGAAAATATGATAAATATCTATGTAATAAAGCATGACAGTTTTTGAAAATATTCATCGTACAAATTAAGATCCAATTATTAAAACTTATTTTTTTATTCAACTATTGAAATCATTTTTATATTTTTAACTTTCTGCTCAATTTTTATTTTAGGGGATTTCACTATTATCTATCTCATAAAATGATTTGGACATTTTAAATTTTATCATATTTCAAGGATAGTAATCATTTCAAATTAAAACCGTCAACTTAAATTTCACCCAATTATAATTTCTGATTAGTTGAACCTGACCAATTAAAACACCAAAATTTATGTTTTTTTTATGGTACTTATCAAAAACTAGCAAATATTTGTGTAAAGCACGAACTGTCCATCCCTTAATCTGGTTTTAAGATTTTTTTTTTAACTTTTTCATCTTATTTTTATTAAAATTTATTTTTTTTAAAAAGTTAAAAATTACTTGTATCTAAATGTATATAAATATAATTTGGTCTACAAATAACTCAAATATATATTTGTAAACCAAACATACATGAAAAACTGTAAAAATAATCTATACAACTTTTAATAAACATGTAAAATTTTATTATTTATTGCAAATAAATACTTTAGAAAAAAATATTTAACAAAATATGATAAGAGTAAAAAATTGAATTTTTATATGAAGTGATTGAAAAGATAGATAAGTTGCAAAGAAAAATATCTCAAATTTAATAGTTAAAAATATCTAAAATTTAAATTTTTTAGCTTTCTGTATCTCAAATATCTCAAATTCTGACACAAAGAGTAAAAAAATATATGTATCTAAAATTTTAAGTTTTTAATTATATTAAAATTGAATTTTCTCCAAAAAAATTAAAATTTTAATTTAAATGTTTGTTCTTTAAAATTTTAATTTTAAAGAATATTATTTTTAATTGATACGCAGGCAACTGTCAAATCAAAATGTTATATTTTATTAGATACGTATGTATTTAAACTTAAATATTAATTATTATATGGTAAATTAATGTTATTTATTTATTTATTTGTATTTATTTCAAATAAAAAAAATTAGCTTAAAAACATTTATAAAAAAATAAGAGAGTATATTTTTATGTAAAGTGATCGAAAAGATAATGAAAGTGGAGAGAAAAAAATAACCCTTACTATTAAATAAATTTAATGGTTAAAAATATGCCAAATTTAAATTATTTAATTTCCTTATTATACATATGACATAAATAGTGTAAAAGTTTACGTATTTAAAATGAATTATATAGTAAATTAATTTTATTTGTTTATTTATTTATATTTATTTTGAATAAAAAAATTAGTTGATTTAAAAAAAAATTATTTTTTATTTATTTATATTTATTTTGAATAAAAATTTAGCTGATTTAAAAAAAAAAACTTTTTCTCCATCTAATAAATAATTAGCTTTTTTTTTTGTCTCAAATATCTCAAATTCTAAAACAAATAATGAAAAAGTACATAAAAATTGAATATTCCCTATAAAAAAATTAAAATTTTAATTTAAATGTTATTCTTTAAAATTAAAATTTGAAAGAATATTATTTTTAATTGACACGCAAACAACTGTCAAATCAAAAGGTTGTGTTTTATTATAAAAAAATGTAGTAATTAAATTTAATTATTAATTATTATATAGCAAAATTAATTATTTTTATTTATTTATTTATTTGAATTTATTTTAAATAAAAAATTATGTATTTTTATTTATTTATTTAAATTTATTTTAACTAAAAAATGTTTGTATTAAAGAGTATAAATCCATTCTAATGAAATAATATTTAAAATTCGTTCTAATGAAGTCTAACAAATTTTTAAAAAATTTGATTGACATTTGTGGTAAAAAGTTTCAAAATTTTGTCACTTTAAATTTAAAAAAAAATATATTTTTCTTAACTTTTAATTTTATTTTCTAACATTATTAAATTAAGCTATATCTAATTTCAACTGCCCCGCGCCCTATTTTGTTGCCTTTTTTCTCTCTCTCCCTTCTACCTTCCTCCAACAACCCTCCCTCTTTCTCTCCCTGTCACTTCCCCACAGCCCCAACCTGCCCCGTCCCCTCTCTCTTCCAGCTGCTCAACATTTCTCTCTCTCTCTTTCTCTCGAGTTGACACGCACACAACCGTTACATTAACGGTTGTATTTTATTTTATAGATATATATGTATTTAAAATTAATTATTAATTATTATATAGCAAAATTAATTATTTTTATTTATTTATTTAAATTTATTTTAAATAAAAAAATATGTATTTTTATTTATTTATTTAAATTTATTTTAAATAAAAATGTCTGCATTAAAGAGTACAAATCCGTTCCAATGAAGTTTGACAAATTTTTTAAAAAGTTTGATTGATATTTGTATTAAAAAGTTTCAAAATTTTGTCACTTTAGATTTTAATAAAATTTATTTTTCTTAACTTTTAATTTTATTTTTTAACATCTTTAAATCAAATTATACCCAATCTCAATGGGCCCGTGCCCCAATCTGCTGCCTTTTTTCTCTCTACCTCCTCTACCTTCTCCTAGCAACCCTCCCCCGTCTCTTCCAGCTACCCAACATCTCTCACTGTCTCTCTCTCTTTCTTGGTGACACGCACACAACTGTCACATCGACGACTGTATTTTATTATATAGATATATATATTTAAAATTAATTATTAATTATTATATAATTAATTAATTATTTTATTTATTTATTTAAATTTATTTTAAATACAAAATTTAGCTTAAAAATATTTATAAAAAAATAAGAGAGCGTATTTTTATGTAAAATGATCAAAAATATAACTAAATGATAAATATATACGTATTTAAAATTAAATTTTTAAATAATATTATTTTTAATTGATACACTCACAACTATCAAATCAAAAAGATGTATTTTTTTAGATATATTTATGTAGTTAAAATTAATTATTAATTATTATATAGTAAATTAATTATTTTTTTATTTATTTAAATTTATTTTTAATAAAAAAACTTAACTTAAAAACATTTATAAAAAATAAAAAAGTGTAGTTTTATGCAAAGTAACCGAAAAAATAACTAAAGGGTAAAAGTATATGTATTTAAAATTAAATTTTTAAATAATATTATTTTTAATTAACACGCACACAACTATCAAATCAAAATGTTATATTTTATTAAATATATGTGTTTAAAATTAATTATTAATTATTATATAGTAAATTAATTATTTTTACTTATTTATTTGAATTTATTTTAAATAAAAAAACTTAGCTTAAAAATATTTATAAAAAAG